>JANRMR010106179.1:0-13240 GCA_025434825.1 Bergia sp. 'catenularis' | reverse complement strand
TCCACAATGTATACACTCTGAACACTGGAAGCGATAATTGACTTTTCAGAAATGATTTGTGGAAACAATAAATTTACTAATTCTGACTTACAGTAACTGGCAAATTTTGATTACTTTTCTCCTACCAACTGAAGCCAACATTAAAATAATTACATGTACCCCCCTCTTACTGAGTGTGTTAAAACTATATGGCAATCCCCCCTCCCCCTCCTCTCCCTTCCCAGTAATGTTGCTGACCCCTACCCTACAATAACTATATGGCAATCCCCCCTCCCCCTCCTCTCCCTTCCCAGTAATGTTGCTGACCCCTACCCTACAATAACTTCTTCTAACTTCTTGTCATTTTTTTTAGTATATTTTATTGTTATTAATTGCAGCATTCTTTTTCTATAATTGTCATTCTTTTCTGTCCCTATTTTAAACAATCTTATCTTTGATATAATCGAGTTTAAAACCATTGAATTCATATTATGACTGACTGCTGTGTGTGTTGGAAGTTCTTATGCTGATCCAGATGCAGATCAGGATGACTCCAGGCTAAGCGATGAAGGTGGGACTGACTGCGACAGTGAGGAAAGAATCCCCAAAGAGATAACAAGGCTCATAAGCATGGTGCGCTATTTGCTACCAATTGTGGGACAGTCAGTTGAAATAATCAAACTTGGTTGCTGTCCAGGTTTGACAAATGGATTGGTGAGTTTGTTTAATCTTACGACCACTAGTGGCAAGCCAGCGCATCCCAATCATCCCAGTTAAACAGGATTCATACTGGTTATAGAAAACCTGGAAAGTCATGGAACTTTGAAATTTGTTTTTCGGACCTGGAAAGTTATGGAATTTTATTTTTGGTCATGGAATTTTTAGCTTCAGTCATGGAAAATTAGTAGAACTGAGTTTTCTGGTTTAAAACTTTGAGAGAACAACCACTGAGTTATGTATATTTCAGATTAAAGCAAAATCATGTGTTACCTCTTGAAAGCATAAACTGTGCTTGAAAATAGAAAATTGAGATGTTTTCAAATACATACATGCATCATAAATTATCCCAGTGTATGGGCTGACCCTCCTTTTTAGGGCAAAAAAAATAACTTTTTTGTATTATCCATGTATATAAGCCTTTGTGAAAGTGAGAAAAAGGTCGTGGAAAAGGTCATGAAAAGTCATGAAATTTGAAAAGCCCCAGTGAGTACGAACCCAGTTAAATCAAATTGTGATGAAGCAATTGGGCTGATCATATTGAAGACTGTTTTTAATATTTACATTATGCTCCATTGGTATAAAAATAAATAGGAAAATTGAACTTCAATCTTCAAACAGACAGGGTTGATATCTAACTATTGTTTATAACACTTATAAACAAAAGATTAATGTGGGTTAAGAATTAGACCTTTTTTAAACAGTTGATCCTGTTTGTTTGAAGATTGAAGTTCCAACTTTCCTATCTATACAAGGAAAAAAGTGAGACCAAAATATAAACAAATATACTGTACGTACAGTACATCATGTACTTCAAAAACTGCAGAAGTCTGTCAAAAACTGAAATCAAACCCAAAAGTCACTTAGTACAGTGTTTTTGCACTAGACTCTTCAATTCAGGGTTTACTAATTTATACCCATAAATTAAAACTTGATCAACATTAATATTATGAGCTTAAATCAATAAAATCACTAAGCAAGCATATGAGTGATTGGCTCCATGTTTTACTCAACTTCCAAATTATTGTATTACCCAGAAGGCCATGGCAGACCAAGAATTTGTAAAGACTACATGCACATCAGTTAGATAATGCAGTTTTTTTTTAGGGTGGATGAAATAATGAAGATGAGAAAGCTTTCTTATCTTTTAAGCTTAATATTCAGATCACACAAAATGGATCCTTTAAAGTGCCTATGACATGAAATTTTCATCCTATTTTCTTTTACAGTTTCAGAAACTTTTGTTTATGTTTACATTTCTGTTCAAATTAGAGATTTGAATAGGGTGGAGAAAATTGAGTTTTGGCTATTGAAAGTTAAGAATGGCGTGTGACATGACACCTTGGTTCATGATGTCATAAGTAACTTGTGTTAATGGAATGATCTTCACCAAAAACACTCGTCTGGGCAGCTGTTAGTAAGTATACATGTATATCTTTGGACACTCAGTTAAAATCTTCACGTTTGAATTTTCTGCCATGTTCTTAACTATAGCTACATGAGCCAAACCTCCATTACACAACTTATGATGTCACATGGCCATGTCTGCCCAGGCAAAATCATAATTTTCAATTTACATTAACCAGAAACTTAGCAGAATGAAAAAAAATAAGTATTAAGTAACTTTTGGTGTTCTTAGTTTGAAAACCAAAGTTTATTTCATAAGCACTTTAAGAGCTACTAGGTTTAGTATGAAAGGAATGGCCAATGACTCAGAATTTGTGAGTTCACTTCTATTTAATACTGTTACTGAAACTTCGGTTTAATCTATTAAAACAGTTGAGAGCACCTAATTCGTTAAAAAAGTGTCAACTGTGGCGTAAAAATGTACTGTACTGGTTGAATATGAACTACAGGTGTACAAGTTGTTATCCAACTGTCCAAATGTGGAACATCTTGACGTGGCCCAGACAACTGTTTCTGATTTGAGCTTTAAAGGGTAGGTACCCATAGCTTGTGAGTCTGATGCTTTTTTAAAGGGTAGGTACCCAAAGCTTGTGAGTCTTATGCTCCTTTTACAAACAAGCATGGGAACAGGGACCAACCTGTCTTTTATTAAGGTTAAGACTTGACAAAGTTTAATGCAGTGTTCAGGGTTATTGAATATTATTTTGATCTATTTGGTTACTAACCATAAGCCCCTTCAGAATATTTGCTGATGGTCATATATATAGGAGTTTTGGATCTTAGTGTTGGTGGGCATAATTTGGTGGGCTTATATCTTTTTTATGGGGGGGGGGGGATTTCTGATTAATTATGATCTTAATGCATGTTCATCACTGTTTTTTGTATGACCCTACTTTGCCACACGGACAGCCTTTTCCAGAAGGGTGGCGGAGCCAAGCTGAAGTACCTGGACGTCTCAGGCTGCAAGAACATCACGGATAGGACATTGATAAAACTGGCATCATCCTTGCAGAAAGTGGACTCATCTGTGTCTGATATTGAAGAAAGTGAATGCAATGATTGTCACTCACATTGTGCTTGTGGAAAAAACTCTGAAAAGACCAGTGCTGTAAATAGCAAAAAAGGACTTGAATACCTGGCATTATCAGGATGCTATCAGATAACAGACGTGGGTTTGAGGTTAGTTTCGGCTTCTGCTTTAATTCCACATGTGATCACCATGAACCATAAATGACCCTGCATGTTGTTTTGTTTCTGTTACTGTTAGGTTGAACTCCCATTTTTTACCTATTTTATAATACTGTAGTTTTGAAGAGCAAACTTTTTCTAATGAAGAGAAAAGTGCTGGTGCTTCTTGATTTAAAAAGCTTAAATTAACAAATTTCTAGCATTTAATTAATAAATTAAAAAATTTTGTGCTAATGGTGCATAGAAATACACAAATCATTTTAAACACAGTAATTTGAGCACTTGATGAATATCATGTTGGCTGATCATGATATTCCCTCAAGTCCATGAGTGTGTACAAAAGGTGGACATTCAGTATGTCATGCCCATACTGTACCATTATTTTAAAATTATCTAAGATAAAAATACAATAAATTATTTTAACTCTTAAGTTCAAATTGACAGTTAGTGAGCCAGGACCAGTATGAATCGACTCTGTCACTTACATGTAAAAACCTACATATTGCATAACAAGACTCATAATATCCATATATTAAGGAAAATGAAAACATGTATCTTGAGCAATGCAGTAAGCTTCTCTCATTCCCTTTTAAGCCTGAGCCACTGGAACATGTATCTTGACCAATGCAGTAAGCTTCCCTCCCTCCCTTTTACTGAGCCACTGGAACATGTATCTTGACCAGTGTAGTAAGCTTCCCTCATTCCCTTTTAAGCCTGAGCCACTGGAACATGTATCTTGACCAGTGCAGTAAGCTTCCCTCCCTCCCTTTTACTGAGCCACTGGAACATGTATCTTGACCAGTGCAGTAAGCTTCCCTCATTCCCTTTTAAGCCTGAGCCACTGGAACATGTATCTTGACCAGTGCAGTAAGCTTCCCTCATTCCCGGAACATGTATCTTGACCAGTGCAGTAAGCTTCCCTCATTCCCTTTTAAGCTTCCCCCTTGAATGCCTGAAAAGAAGTAAGCGGACAGGTTTGTGGGTTCATGCAGTATGTTTTACATAAGGCAAAGAAAAACAAAACAAAATTTCAAAAAAAATGTTTGATGTTCGTGCCTGCTTCCTTTTTTTGTAAATCTGGAGAGTGAAAAATGTTAGAAGTAGAAAACACTGTTAATGTATATGGCAGTCCCGTGCTGTTTCTTCTTTCAGTCGCAAGAATTACTTCTGTCACATTTTTCTGCATTGGTATATTTACATTTTACAGGTATTTAATTCAAGACATGATTATTTTGTATATTAATTTTCTGTATTTGCAACAAGATGGTAAAAAAAGTAGATACATGTATATCAATGCATTGTCAGAATTTTCATGCTTTTATGGCTTGACTTTCCTGCAGGGACTTTTGCATTTATTCTTGCCTTAATTAACAATCATAATGATTTTCTTTAGAAAAAGTTGAAGTTGTTTTAATCATAAAATAAAATAAAATGGATTGCGTACTTTTTTTGAAAAATCTGGATGCTAAACTTAAGGTTTTTTTTTTTTTTTTTTTTTTACTGGACCTTAATTTAATGCAATTTGATGTTGTTTCCATTCCATATTAGGGCCCTTACCAAGTATGGAAAACAGTTGCATCTGAGACATTTGGACTTATCTGGTTGTTTGCAAGTAACAGCAAAAGGACTGTCTGACCTTGTGTCTGTGTGTCCAAATATAGACCATGCAGAATTCTTCTACTGTGACAACATTGATGAGGGGCCTTACCAGGACACTGCCAGTGGGTGTCAGAACTTAGAGTGTTCCAGTCGTGTGTGTTGTCGTTCTGGCCTCTGATTGTATGACATCATCATGGAGTGAAAAAAAATTGTCACATATGCTGATTGTGTAGCTTTAATAATTGGTAACATTGTTTTTAAATAGTGGTTTCTCAAATTGATCAAGTTTTGTTTAGCATTAATTTTGTTTTGTTGTTTTACATGTGTTTAAAATCTCTTCATTTTAACAATCAAGTTTGTTAAAGACGTGGATTGTTAAAGGATTGAATTTTTTCTTATTGCTGATGTCATGGTGCAGTAATTACAACTATTGGAGGTAGTCATTTTAACTCATTTTGAGAGCATTTTATTGAATTTTCAAAATACTGTAAAATTCTGGCAATAAGTCAGAAAAAAATTGTATTTTAAAAATGGTTAAGATGACAATGAGATGGTATTACATTTTGCCTTTCAAAATCTTTAAACCTTAACATAACAATAGAAACAATTAACATGTTAAATGACTGTTATTAATTACCTTCAAAGGCTCTGAAATAACGAAAGTTTGATTTAATAGCTGTATAATAATTAGATTTTGCCAGTATTTTGGTTTACTTCAATCCTCTTTCAAGACTACCAGTAATCCTAAGTGCTCTACGGATATAAACCTGTTGTCCTATAAATTATACAAGAGGGCTTATACTTGGAAGTTATTTTGCTTCTCGAACTTAGTAGGTTTATGTTTGATGGAGCTTATATTGGAAAGGAAGGGAGGACTTATATTCAGAATTTTACAGTTTTAGCTAGTTTATCAACATCTATGTTCTCCTTACAATATCCTTACAAAATAACTTGTTTTGTTGTTAGAATAAAGTAATTGATCACACACTACAAGCAATCCAACATGAAAAGCCAAAATCACTGTTTAAAGGGAAAGTATGGATACAATTTAGGAGAACTTAGCAACAGATCAAAGGTTGTGTTTGGGACTGAAAGGGTTAATAGTGTTTGATTCAGTTTGGTTTATATTTATGTTTACTGATATTAATTGAAAATCTATTTATAAAAGCAGACCTTAGAAAGTGAAAAAGTGATAAATCAAAATTTAGCTGATCATTATTTTGTATAGTTATATTTAGAAAGTACCATAACATATCTATAGTGTTCACTTTTAATTAATATTTAGCAGATATCTGATAGATTGTTACTTTTATATGCAGAAATTTAATAAATGAGAGTTAGCAAGCAAAATATGTTGTTTTGTTTATTTGTTTATTATTTTTATTTTGGCCACATTTTTTTGACAGACTGCAAGCAGACAGGGTTCCCACAGTCCTTGAAAAGTCTTTGAATTTGGAAAAAAATTTCCAGGTCTGGAAAGCCCTTCAGAATGAGTTGAGATCCTTAAAATCCTTGAAATGGTTGTCAGCTGCAACACCAGAAAATTAACAATAAATTTTAAAATAATTAGTAACAGTTCAAATTTTTGATAACTTTTAACAATTTTAAATAATTACTAACAGTTTACTCCCAATAACTTGAACCTTCAAGGGAAATGGAAAAAGGTTCAAATTATCAAGAGTTTGAGTTATTGAGGGTAAAATTATAAAGAAAATCATTGGCAATTTTTCAAATATTATAAGAAAAACACTGAGAATACCTCTTTCCAGCACCCCCATTTTTTAAATTCCTAGATCTGCCCCTAGTAGAATGCTTGTACTATAAAGAATTATATGATTCCAGAAAATACTTGAGAAATTCTTGTGAATACATTGCAGTTGTTAATTTTCCCAAAATTAATCCTATTTCTCATAACCTATCTGGGAGACTTCAACTTTTCATAAAGTTGCTCAAGTCATTTTTGCATTCAATTCTTCGAGCTAGTCAATCCCTCCATATTCGGCAAGCAAAATAAAATTAATGTAAAAATATATGGAATTGAGGTTATTGGATTATCATAATGATAATGGTACTATTTCTCTGCTTTTCAAAGATCCTAAATTCCCGCCTCAACATATCCAGACTACAATTTTATAGCAATGTGGCTGATACTGACTGGTGTCAAGATCACAACATTCCAGGAGTTTTCCAGGGCAGTTAGCTCATTTTTCTGGGACCAAGCCCCTAATTTTCTTTTATGGTGAAAACAATAAAAATCAAGTAAAGCCAATCATATTAGTGCTCAGTAAATGGTTTAGTAATGCATTGATGGTCTTGTGCCACAAAAATTGCCAGGCTTCTGCACCTTTTCAAGAGAAACGGAACAAAAACCCTGTAAAAGTCTTTGGAAAAACCTTGTAATTGAGTGTAAATTAACAACAATTGCAAATTGGAAGCTCCAGCAATCTGTAGGTTGTTCTTGATAGAACAGAATTATTCTCCACGAAATTCTAGGAGTACAGGGGAAACTTTTTCCAAGAGTTTTCCTGGTCCCTGGAAGAAAATTACAAAATTCCAGGAATTCTGTGAGTACTGCGAACCATGTACCAATTATTTACTGGTAAATTAAAACATTTTTTTTTGTGGAGACAAAGAAAAGGTTTATGTTAATGGTTAGAAGTTTTTTTGAAAACCAGATGAGCAGTTGTTGCAGTGGTCAAATGGTTAGTTTTTTACAACTTGTGAACTAAAAGTTGTGAGTTCAAACCTGGTAGCCCGACCACTGTGTTGTATCCTTGAGCAAGGCATTTCACTCAAGTTAACTCAGCTGTATAAATGAGTTCCAGCTTCTTCTGGGAGCTAACCTGCGATGGATTAGTGTCCTGTCCAGGGGGAGTCATGGACGCTCATCCTATTAATACTATCAGGAAACCAGAGATTATCACTGACCTTGTTACCAACTTGGCTTGGGAAAGGATTTGGCTTTAATTTCAGATAAAATGTAGCAAATTGGGTTCTGTCAGGGTTCACTTACCTAACTGAACAAGAAATTTAAGGACTTTCAAGGACCTCGAGCAGCAATTTAAACTTGAAGGTTTTTCATATTTGTTATAATCTTTAAACACTGTGCCCGTTATAACAATTTCCAGTACAAGGTTTTTTATTCTGCATCTAGTAACATGCCCAATGTGGCAAAACCCAGAGACTGCCTTATTGCAGATTGGTCAAAACTTACAGCCAATTAATCGCAAATCCTCTGTGATGCAAATTTGCTTTTGGAGATTGAGCTTGTGTGTTTACAGTCTGACCTTGTAGGCTTTTACTTTTGTCAATTTTAAATCAAAGATTTAAACAAATTTTAATCCGTTTTATTGGTGTTGCATCAGTCAATTCATGGACCTCCATTGATTTTCAACGACTTTGTTGGCCTGGAATGTTTTTTCAAATTCAAGGACTTTCTAGGATTTTCAAGGACTGTCTCGGAGAACCACGGTTCTGTGGTTATACCTTCGGTTGTCTTGTACAAAATTTAATAGTTTATTTTAAGTTAATGTCTAAAGTATAACATCTGATTTCATTATTGCCTTAAGACTGAAGTCTCTAACTTAATTGCATTTGGGGTGATTGCATCAGGGATATAAAAATATTTATGCAGAATTATATGCAGATTTATTCTACATGGGTATTCATGATAAAATTGTTTCCTTTCCACCTCTGTCATCAACTATTCAACAAGTTTTTTAAATTACTTCCTTTTTGCCTTAAGTGGTGATTCATGATTCTGGCCAAAGTTCTTAAAACCAACTCGTGATTTCAACCAGTACGTCTTACAACTGATTTGTAACTTCTATTCCACCCTTCCAGCCCTGCAGCCATCACAGCTTCTACCTGTTTGAATATCATTAAAAATTGATGCTAGCCAAGCTGCACTTTAAAACATAATACTATTTAAGACTTGGAAATTTAGTCTTTTGAGATACAGTAAGTATTTACTGTAGCCAAGTTTTGTTTATGTGTAGCTTTAGGTTATTGGTCAACTTGACAAATCATCAGTTAGTTTGAATTTGTTTATGCATGAATTTAATACATGTAAGTTGAACAATGATAAGCGTGGAGTAAACATGTTTGCTCCAAGATACAGTTAGAAACCTGATGAGCTTAGTTAAACCAACTGCCGAGAGGAAGGTTTTCATGTGCAAAAATAATATTTTCCTGTTTCTGTGGATAGCAGGGACCTGACTAGGGCACTTTCTGTAAACAAGGAAATTTCAAGAGTTTTGCATTTGGATTTGGCTTTATTGTGCTCAAGGAAAAGTTCATTGTATGAATTTAAATTTTGCTGAAAACATCAAATAATTATCTCGAAGAAAACACATCAAGATTTTGGGCTAGTTCCATCATGCACAAACGGTGCAATGCAGCATTCAAACTTAAAAAGAAAAAAATGGAGAAAATTAAAAACTAGAATAGTGTTATTAAAGATGAAGATAACTTCAGATAGTTCTCAATTTCATGCATTTTGAACAATGAATAAACTTTGGAGGCTTCTGTTGGCGTAGGGTTATTACGCAATACAACATCATTTCCAAATCGAATGGAACTTATGAAAGGTTTTCGTTTGGAACTAGAAATGTCAATTGAATTTGTTTGTACAGCTTGAAAACTCAGGCTTTGCTTGGCTATCAAATGGAAGAAAATTATCTGTCATCACAATTAATTTGATCTGACGTCAGTTGCCAAATTAAAAATTCTTGCCGATATTTTTATATTTAGAAAAAGTTTGAAATGCGCTCTAGTTTTGCTACAAATAATTATCAGACACATAAACATTACAGTTAGTCTCACTCATATGGAAATGTATTAACGCGGATAAAATGTTCGATTTGAGATCCGGTTTTGAATTTGAGTCTGCGTTTATTTTGCACAATGCGTGGGCATATTTATAATCATTAATCATGAAAATTCAACTCGCAAGTCAAGACAGTAAATTATTTTTGCAACGAACTCTGTAAAATTATAACACAAGTCATAAACTCTCTTCCTGTAATGTATTTTATTTCGTAGACATTTCTTATTTCAGCAATCGAGTGTTCGATCGCTGATGAATTTGTTTAAAAAATATTTACAAAACACCTGGTTCTCTCGCACCGATTATGTATTCTCAAGTTTCTCTGATTCTCATCAAAAATAGAGTCGATTTTTGTTGCCATATATAACACTCTATCTACATATTTACAAGTCAATTCGATTGAAAAATTTGACTCTATAATATGTAATCACAATCAAAGTTTTAGTTTAGTTCATCACTGCTTGAAAAAAAAAAATATAAAACGAAACTAACACGTCTGCACCACGTATGAATTGTATATATTAAATAATCTTTCTAGAACAAGCTTTCTTCGACTATCTGACGAAAATTGACAAAATACTGTAATAAACATAAATTTTAAATGTATGGCTAATCTAAGATTTCAGTTGATTCCTACCAATGAATTTGCTACGAATGAAAGTTCACTGGAAAAGTGTTCGAGATTCAAGTTCCATTTATATTATTTTGCACTTTGATGTTTGCGAGGTTCGCGCGATAAACCCAATTATCTACCGACAATTTTTGGCAAAACTGTTCTGTTGTTCATATTCGCCGATCCAGGAAGTCCATCGTCGCCGATCTGTCGTCTGGGCTTCGCTTTGCCAGAAGTTGGCGGTAACTTGGTCATTGTGGATTCGGAGTTGTGTCTCTGGTGCCTCTTCTCTGCCGAGGTGACCGTGTTGTTGTTTGGTTCTGGCGCGCGGGGAAGTCGTCTTCTCAACCATGGATGACGAAGAGCTTGGGCTGGAGTCATTCGCTGCGAAGGCTCCCATTCAAGACATCTCTTAAGAAAATCGATGAACATTGAATCATCACAACCTTTCAAGGCCTGAACCCACGATTTGGAAGATGGTGGGCCACGAGTTTTTCCGTGTCGCGATCGACCGCCCGTGAGGACAGTGCTTCCATCTGGCAGAGTCGTAACTGTGCAATACCGAGGATGTCCTTTCGAGCTGACGAAATTTTTCGTCCTCTTCGAACTCTCCAGCAATTTCTGTGGTGGCATTCCAAGTAACTCGATCGTACAGGCAAGCTGATCTCCTTCGTCTTCGCCAGGGAAAAGCGGATACCCTGTCAAAAGCTCCGCCAAAATACAGCCAAAGCTCCACATATCAATTGGCATGCCATAGCGTCCGCCGAGAATCACTTCTGGAGCACGATAAAATCGGCTTTGAATATACGTGTATATTCTTTGGTGTTCATAACAACTTGATCCAAAGTCTATAACCTTAATTCCGCTGCGGCCCTGCTGTTTGAGTAGGATGTTTTCGGGTTTCAAGTCACAGTGTATGATTCGGTTACGATGCAAAGCGTCCAAACATTGAAGAATCGAATGCGCAAACTTGCGAACCAGCTGCAAGCTAAAGCCTTGAAATTTGTTCTTCTTGACTAATTCATATAAATTCATACTGAGCAGCTCAAATGTCATGCAGACATGATTTCTAAATTGAAAATGTTCCAACATATGAATGATATTGTGGTTATTGTCTTTATCCTGTTTCTTCAAATGTTCCAAAATCCTAATCTCTTCTTGTGCTTGTCGATGAAATCGCTTCTCGTTTCGCACCATTTTCAGGGCAATGTGTGTCTGTGTTTTGTGATCAAACACCTTCACAACTTGTCCAAAGCTTCCTTTGCCTAGGATCTTAAGAACCTCATATCTGTAAGCCACATGATCGTGTGGAATATGAATATAAGATCCCTGATCGTCATCATATCCGCCATTGCTCGCTCCACCAACCACACCCTGGCGTTTCTTTGCGTTTGGTCCCACAAACCAAATTTGAGGATAATTAAATATCTCATGATGTTCATAAGCAGTTAGTTTGTGCATGTGTTGCTTCATTGCTTGCTCTGGAGTCATTGGTATTCCTCGAGCTTTCTGAGAACTCGAGCTCTGGCTCGATCTGCGTTCACTCGACGGTGAAACCTGTCCAGACACTGACAGTGGTCGAACAGCTGGTAAACCTTGAACATCGGCTGCTGCGATTTTGCTGCGATGATGGTGATTTGTTTCATCCTCAAAAAGCTGTTGTACTTGGACACCACTGACTCGTGGAAGCGCTCCAGCAGTTCCATTCTCATGTCCAATTTGCTTATGACTCTTCGTCGACGGTTTCAATGGCGGTAGAACATCAGCTTTTCCTGTCGTGTCCATATGATAAATCGATTCTCCAGTTGTTCCGACAAGCGATCGGTTTTTTAAAACCTGAACAGGTTTTGTTCTTTCACTAGCTGAAATCATTATCAAATATTATATCGTCCTAAAGTGAGATTCTTTCCTCCTGCAAGCGATCAGGAGGGAAAAATACTCTAAACTGCTCGCTTTCATGAAATCGCTCTTAGTTTTGTCAGCCGCTCTTTGTTGTGCTATGTCTCCACGTTGCTAGGAAATTCAGCCAATCAGAGAACAGTCAGCCGTGCGTCCGGGGAAACCACACGCGTAAACAGACCGCCATGTTGTGACGTCACCTAGCAACCAGTATCTCCAAGCTTGTTGATATGCGGCGGTCAGTTTCCCAGAGACACAACAATGAAATTTGCCATTTAAAAACACCATAATGTTTTTCGTTAAATGCAAAGTGTAACGTTTTCATCTCGAATTGATACATTTTTTTTCACGATAAAGAAAGCAGCATTATCGCGGTTTCACACAGGCCAAAACTAGCAAGAGTTCTAGCAGCAGAAAAAAAAAAGATTTAAAAACTGATTTTCAGTAATTACAGTTTTAAAATAACTATCTGTGACTTGGATTTAATTCTGAAACCTTTCGTTTTCGACTGCCTGCAAATGAAAGAAACAGTTATGATTTCATGTGAAAGTACAAATTGAACAATTATTATCATGAAAAGTTTCGACAGTATAAAAAGCCACATAAAAGTCGAAAAGTTGACAATGTCAACTTCTTGTTTACATGGAATATACTTTTATTCATAAAGAAAAAGAGGTCAAAAACCATAGAAAGTTCTCCAGCAACGTAACCACTAAGATAAATTGATAAACTCAACATTTATAAAGCTTGAACTGATGTTATCCGATTTGAAATGAGATGTTTTTATCGTCGTTCTTGTTCACAAAACGCAGTAGCGCTATTAGACGGTCCAAATTGAGATTTTACGGTCGATAACTTGGAATAAAAGAAAGTGATAAACAGGTTCATCATCTGACGTGGAAAGTGATTTGACACTGATTTAATTTTTTTTTATAGTTGTTGCTAAACGTTTCGGGTGTCAACTGCTCCCTTAGTAGTTTATAGCTACTGAAGAAGAGGGCAGTTGGTAC
>JANRMR010105957.1:0-13240 GCA_025434825.1 Bergia sp. 'catenularis' | reverse complement strand
TTTCAGCAATGCCGCAATGCTACATGACAGCTCTCTATGCTTGTGGTGATGTGCTCTCAATGAACGGCGTAACTGATTAATTCAGAGATGCAAGACTATATACTTGATAATAATTACCTCTGATCAAATATTCACAGCATACTGAAGGAGTTTTAAGAATAGCATGTTGGAACTCTGTACTGACTTACTTGATAGGTGTGTGTGGATTTTTCTCTCCTTCAGGTGTACATATACCTGCATCACTTGTGGGTCCTTTAAAAATATCAAGGAAGGCTAGTGTTTTATCTTCTGCAGCAATATCACGAGGTGTTTTCCCTGACAAGTCTTTCGTAGCACACAAACGGTGCCACTGCTCACCACACTGAAATTGTGTCTCTTTGATTGCAAACATGTTGCCTCTACTCCCAGTCTTCACCAATAAATGCAGAAATGTTTCACCGTCTCTGTTTTTTTGGCATAAAAATGAGTCAATATCAAGGTTATATGAAACTTTATAGCTCTGCATCTTTTGGAAAATAATTTTTAGATATTCCGGTATTACTTTTTCATCATATGCAATCTTTCTGGAGCAAACATGAAGAATTGTATCTCCACTAGGTTCTTCAGTCTCAAACAAAATCGCTGGATTAGTTTCTACAATAACATCCATTACTTTTCCAAAATGTTCTGCTCTCTTTACACCTGTGTTTTTGGATTTGGGCAATTCTTCATGATGAGCAAACCAAATTGCTGAATGCAATGCAGTCAGGTTCAAGCTTTCATTGTCTCGACTGCATTTTACAGAAAGATCAACCTCTTTAGACTTGAACCACTGTAGTGCAACAAATTTCCCCAGCAGACATGCCCAGTGCACAAGAGGAAGCCATAAAGTGCCATATTCACTAGCAATAGGACAATCCCAAGCCCATTCTGAACTCTCCAATTTTAAGGCCACACATTCTCCTAGTTCTTGCAACCTGCTGCTGTTCCCCAGGTGATTGGTGCAGTTCACAAGAGCCTCATAAAGCTCATGGTGCGGCAGCTGAATTATCACATCACTAGCCATAGAGCAACCACCTGCAGTGAACTGCTTGTGAGCTGCCATTGCTTGCGTCAAAGTTCTATGAATAATATCAAAACACAAATAATATTTATTAGTACAGTGGTTAAGCTTGAGTTCATTCTGTAAAAAGATGTGCACTGCGTGTAAGGAAAAGTTTGGCTTTCAAGTCACAGTATAAGATCATATATTCACGGGTAGAGGGATCACAATGAAAACTGAGAAAGCTTATACCTATAATAAAAAAAATCTTATGGGGAATCCTCTTCTGCTACATGTATGACTGCAAGAAAATAATTTTATCAAAACATACATATAGTAGCTCATGGCTGACTGTTTCCAAAGACAAACAGCATCAAATCAAATTTAATAAGAATGAGGCCAGACCAATTTAATTTGTTGGGCCACAGATTTTTTCAAAATTGAAGAGCTTGGTGCAAGAAAGGCCCAAGTGACAATTTGTGGCCAAACATTTACACCAAACATCTCTTCTACTCATAACAAATGTCCCCCGGTATTTTTTTCTGTGAAAACATACATGTACTTCAAAGTGTATTTGATGCAGTTTTATTTTCTGCCCCCTCCTCCCCAAATTGTCACTTAAGCTGTGTTTGCACCGAGCTCTTCAATTGAATTTCAAATACATAATTATATTAATATAAATTTAAATCCCTGTGTCTACAATTGAATGGTACTCTATACTTACTACCAGTAAATGTATTATGTTGTCTTCAATGGCATTGAAGGATCAAAATTGTTCAATGAGATGGAAGGCAGAATATTACATGCTGATACTGACAGTTTTGTTTCATCTGTAAGGATTTCTGGTACGTTGAGCATTTTATCATTTGAGAGATGAAAGTCGGAGGAAATTGAGAGAACTCTGCTGGTTTGATTTCATTATTTTTTCCCATGAGGTTGAGATGGTGCTGCTGAATTTCTTTGTTAAATTTTAATTTTCACTGTTTTGGTGATTCAAAACACACAGGTAATTTCATGACAGTTGTGATGAGGAAAGGCATTTGTTGTAGACATAGTGAAACTGTATTGAACATTTTCCTGGGTTTAAAAAGCGTGGGATAAGAAGTATGGATATATTGGATAATATCAAAACATTTTCGAGAGCTACATGTATAATAATTTATTTCATTTTATTTACCATATGATGGACTCACTGAGCACGTGATTTTGTGTCATTCCAATGAACAATTTTTGATTTAGCTGAATAAACTCACGAAACTTATAAACAAAGATGTTTCAAACATTATTTATGTAATCTTTTTTACCAATTATGCTAATATAAAGTATTAATTAGTGGGCCTTTTTTGCAAATCCTGAATTTTATTACTCATAGTCATATATTTTTCGCCCTTTGAGAGAGTGCATGAAGATATGAAGTCTTGTGGTCACAGAACTCATAGATGCTCAAAGAACCAAGTGTTTATGATTCATTTTCAGTGGAAAACTTCCATCAGTTGGTTGCCATTGGCAGGAGACTCGAATATGAAGGAATCACTGAAATGGCAGAGTTCTCATGGGATCTGACAGCAGATTTGAAAGTCTTGTACCATTTAGTCTATGTTTATGATTCATTTTCAGTGGAAAACTTCCATCAGTTGGTTGCCATTGGCAGGAGACTCGAATATGAAGGAATCACTGAAATGGCAGAGTTCTCATGGGATCTGACAGCAGATTTGAAAGTCTTGTACCATTTAGTCTGCAGCGGTGCTGGAATTGTTAAGTCTCATTTGGAGTCAATCTTTTTTGTGGAAAAGTTTGGGATGGGGTGAACCCATTGTCAATTTTTTTTCAGGGGCCCATTGTGGCAAGCTGTGTGGCTTTGTTATTATTATGTACTCGATACCATGATCTGTTTCACTGTTGATCTATCCAATCACTGTATTGCACATTTGCTTGAGCACACACGTGTCAGTCAGACTTCATGAACCCAGACAGCACAACATGCAGGTGTTCAGAAAATAAAACTGCCACAAATACGCTTTGAAGCATGTTTTCGCAGAAAAAATATTGGGCAATATTTGTTATGAGCAGAAGAGTTGTTTGGTGCAAAAAATTCGATAATTTTGAATTTTTATTTTTTGGCCCCAAATCTTCACTTAGGCCATTTTTGCACTGAGCTCTTCAATTGTATAACAAGAGAATATAATTATTATTAAGCTACAGGATAATTAACCTCGATAAATGCATGGAGCTTGTCCAAAATTTAAAACCAAACATTTAAGACATATTCCAATGTCACACCAAGCATACATCAAAAATCACTTTCTAAAAAAAACAGTGTTATACATCAAAGGCAAGATAAACAAATTTTAATGTTAGGAGATAATAACAATTCATCCAAAGTCACTTACATTGATTCTGCACCCGACACTACATATGCAAAGCAACCATATTTCAACTGACTGGTCAATGAACCCTGATCAAAGTGACAGTTAAATTTATGCACGTTGTAAGTGAAATTACAATTTACAATTGACCTTAAGTTTAAAACAGGCCAAAAGGAAAATCGATTTGTTAACACTTGATTCCCTTGTGGGTCTTAAGGGTCCCCCCCCCTTCCCAGCCTCTCCCATATCACCCACTTCATCTTGTAAACCATATGAACTTGCACTCATGTCAGGAATATTTTTCCTAATGTAAAATGTTAATATTTAAATTTATCAATTTTGGTAGTTCCCTTTATTAAAAATACAGAAAACAGAGATACACTGTAAACTACTAGTAAAGCCAGGATCCGAGCCTGGATCGAAGCTAGGATTTGAGCCAGGATTCCAGCCAGGATCTAAGCTAGAGTTCGAGCCAGGATTCCAGCTAGGATTCAACCTCATGCTGACCTGGTGCATAATTTCTTTTGTCCAATCTGCTTGTGCATCTCATTCTAGTTATGCAGGCAAGATGGCAAGCATTATGTGAGAGCCTGGTTCACTATAAATCCACATAGAGGACAGTGGACTCATTAAATATTGTGATCATCAGAATCAAGGTTGGCCATGTTTTTTTTTGTCAAAAAACTAAATGAATTCAAAATGCAGTGCAAAATTTGAAACAAGGTGCATAAATTGTAACTTTGAACTTTTTAGTATGCTTTTATAAAGTTAGTAGAATATTAATTTCAGTAGAAAATACCCCACAACCCTAAAAATAACATTTGAAAATGGCAAATATAGACTAAACTAAGTCCTTTTGGTTTTCCCTTGTAGTTTTCAACTTTTGTTCACATCTAACCAAGAATAAATTCTTGGCATAGAGTTTTTAGATTTGGATGATGGGCAAAGTTTCCCAGTTGATTCATTTTTCTTATTATTGTCAGTAGGGATATAACTGTTTCCAATCAATGGTAATTAATTTATTTATATCTATAAAATGGCCAAGATTCATTTACAGGATTCTTCCCCTAATCCCAATCTAAAATTTAAGGACTTTTTGAGGACTTTTCATGGTACAGTAGTCATTTTTATGGACCTGCAATGCAAGCAAGAAAAAAGCATCCTAAAAGTAAAATCTAGCAAAGTAGCCTCTGATTGAAATAAAGGACTGCAAAACAAAGCTTGGTCTATTTATTAATATATTGGAGGAACTGAGTGTCCTTTCCACAGAAATTTTCACTTGCATACAACAGACATATATAACATTTTGTCAAGCAAAAAATACAAATTTCAAAGTCAGGCAGCAAGAAGTTGAATTTTAACAACTTTTCATGGACTTGGGCATTTTTTCACGTTTTTTAAGGACTTTTGAGTACTTAAATTTTGAAAACGAACATTTAAGTACTTTCATGAATTTTAAGGACTACCTGGATATCCAAGTTAAGCAGTTTGTTTCATCGTATGACAAATATTATAATTTAACGAAAATATCTTTCTCTGCTCGTTGGCTTGTGGGAGATGAACTTAAATCTGGATTTTTCGTGTCCCGACTAGAGTCGAGTCGGGATTCGGGATTCGGGATTCTCAAGCAAAATCGGGACAATCCCGCCTAATTCGGGACTGTTGGACACTCTGTCTTTGGTACCCTCCGGCGCCTCCTCCAGAAAAAACCGAATATTTACTTCAGAATCAACCGAAAGTGACACATCAACAATCAGTTGTGAACTTGGCCTCGATCATCGAAATCATCCGAGTGTAGCACTTGGAAAAACACTTCCGTTTGAGAAGCGAGGGAGTTTCTATGTATTTTTACCTTGCTTTTTCCATGAAGAAATGGGCGCCAAAACTAAAAACATGCAACTACTGTACGCCATTTATACGTGCATACGACAAATCAAACAATTTAAACAGAAAATATTTATGGAATAAACGAAGTATTTCCAAAGAAGAAGAATCAACTTACCTCGATGTCAAAGTAAGCGTAACTAATCGTTAAATACAACAACAAAAAGTACAGGAATGAAAAATTTTAAGCCAAAATCTCACATCAAACGATTCCACTGCGCGCCTCTTGCACGTATCCCGTCCACCACCGCGCGCGCGCGTAGTGGTGGGGCCTCGCATGGGGGAGGGGAGTGGCGGTCGGGATTTCTGTCAACAAGTTTATGTTTCACGTATGTCCTTCACTGCAAGTCATCAAGAAAGACAACAATCGAATCCCTTAAAAGCCAACTCGCACGGAAAATATTGGAATAAAAGGATTCTAGAATGTACAGTAGAACCTCGCTATTTCGAACTCTCAGGGGAAAGAGAAATACGGTAGAACCCCGCTATTTCGAGCTCTCAGGGGAAAAGAAAAATACTTTGAAATAGCGGGAGTTCGAAATAGCCGATAGTAAATGACTGAAAAATTAAGGCCAAAGGAATTTGGTCTGACTTCGAAATAGCGGGGAATTCGAATTAACCGAGTTCGAAATAGCAGGGTTCAACTGTATTGTGTATGTAAAAGATATGCGTAACGACTATCGTCCAGTCAATACAAACAAGCATTGGCCGTTTCCAATATTTTACACCAGTGGCGAAAAGAAGTTTCTCTCGAAGCGTTTGGACAATTTTTTAACTGTATCTATCATCTTACAGATTTTATACATTTTATAAGTCAGAGACGTTTTTTTTTTCATTTCCAATATTCACAATGCTTGACTGTAATTTCAGCATTTTTATCGCAAGGACAAACCATTGATCAAAAGAACCTACAAAGTTTAGGTCCCACGTTTCAATTTCCATTGACCATTTCAAAATATTGGACAAGAATTGACCCTAAACCACTTTTTCAAGACAGGCAAACGAAATTTTGGTGGAGTTCAGTCACGGTTCTCCTTGGACGACCAGATTTTTTACTGGCACTCTTCACAAAAGGCAATACACTCTTTTTTTTATATAGGAACTTTTTTTTATAAGAACGTCGAGGCTGAAAAAATCCCCAAATTTAAGAACATACTAAGACCATGCTGAGGCTGGGGATACGTAGAGAAAATTATTTTACATACTGTATTCAGTGGAGATAATTTGTTGTTAAACTGCAAAATAATGCCTAATGCTCGTGCAGCATCGCCTGATGGCTACTCCGAATGTGGATAAACAAAGGGTTATTTGTTACTACGTGTATTTCTTTCAGCCAGGCTTTCTAATCAGTAATTAAAGCGCAGTTACAAATTGTTATATTTCCACTTTGGGTTGGCTTGTGTGAATGGAAAGTAAAAATTTAAGTATCTACCCAATCCTAAAAAAAATAAGAACATTTTAAGAACATTTGAGGCTGAAATCCTCAAAATAATTAAGAACATCCAGCCTCAGCCCCCAAATTAGACGTTCCCGTACAAAAAAAGAGTGTAGGGGTACCTCATCCCGACGCACCTAGGTGGATAAATTTTACTGGACTGGTAACTTTATTCGGGGGCCAATTTTGATCTGTGGACTTTATTAGCCTTCCGGGATCCCGCACACTATATTATTCTCCTTCGCTGCGAGAGAATAATAGTCTGCAGGGAGGCTAGATCTTTAAAATTTTTATTGTTACTGAAAAGTAATATTTTCGCCATTCTCGTGTATACAAGTTTTCGGAAACCTTGCTGGTTCAATTTTGAAATAATGTTGAAAATTTTGGAGCTAATAACTGCGTTTGCAGAAAGAGTGGACAATTTTCTTAGGTATTATCTCGGTAGAGGTAGCAATAAACCCCCCAGGGGGGGGAGGTGGTTGTTGGGGGTAAAAGTGACAGGGATGCTCGTCGGAAAAATTACGCTAAAAAATACCAAGCAGTGAAAAAACTCGACCCTAAAAAATACCAAGCAGTGAAAAAACTCGACCCTAAAAAATACCTCGCTGTGCAAAATGAAAAGCACTCTTCTCTCTTTGCTTGTGATGTCGCGTACCCCTAAAAAATACCATTTCTATATCAAAACCAAGATTTTCAGTCTCTGGCAATCCCCCAAAAATACCCGAGTCCTGATTTTGATCCGTAAAAAAATACGACGAGCATTCCTATCATGTCAACATGTAAAGAAACCCCCCCCCCCGGGCAATGAACACACGCTGAAAAATCCTTCCCTCGGAATTTACAGGAACCCTCGACTCTCGGCGACATGTTGCCATAAAATAAGGCTTTGAATATTTTGATAAACAAATTCGGCATACTTTCTCGCTGTGTCCAGTTTTACAAACCAGCCCTTAGAAGTTTCAAACTCATTCGATCGTGCTCATACATTGACGTCACAGGAATGGACCCGTTTGATGGGCAAACATGGCGTGCCTACTGTGTTTGACAGATATTCGATAGCCGAGACATGTTTGTGGTTCAGTCTCCTAAATACTTCGTAACCAATATACGTTTCAGTTGCTACGATTTAACTAGGTTTAATTTAGCCACGACAGATTTCCTTTTTTAAAATATTTGCAAAATGGACTATATCGCTGCTATCATCGAATTCCCAGCGTTTATCGACTATCTGTGTGCGTGGTTGGCTGCCGATCCAAGGTCCAATTCAAAACACTGCATTCTTGCGAGGTTTGAACTATTTCCAAGGCCCTGTCCGTGAACAGTGGCATTAAGCCGTTGGTCTTATCTCGCGACGTTTTACTGAGGAAATTAAAGAACCCAAACACTTCTTAAAAAGAGAATGGTAGTGATCAGTGTTGCGGCCTGTAAAATATGTATAAAGTGCTATATAAGCACCAGAATTTGTTTTATTTTATTTATCTAACGTAAAGATTTTCAGCAGAAAAGCTCAGGTTTTTGAACAGAAATACAAACCGCTACCTGTGCCTTCACTTGTTCGTGAAAGCACACGTTTTGGTAGATGAAGAACACTCAATGAGCTGCAAAAACAAAAAGATTTAATGGGTGTGAAAGTCGGGCTATGACCCAATATATAGATTATACAGCACTTTAACTTAACACACTAAAAATAAATATATGCCCCAATAGCCCTGTTCATAAGGAGGAAAGCCAGGCGAGCGTTTAGCCAAGTTTAACAGCTGAATTTTTCTACGCGCCTGATTTTTTCCAAAAAGGTAAGTTGCAAGACTCCGGGTTTCAAAGGCTAAAAACCATTCTATGCTGAAAATTGCTCTCCTGCAAACAGAGAACCTCAGTCGCACAGGAATAGGCCTACTTCGGAACCCACAGTCGCAAAGTCGCCTGAAGTCGCGAGAAGTCGCCTTTTATCGCGCCAAAAAGTCGTCACGAATTTCCGGTGGATTTCTGTAAATCGCCTTACGTCGAATAAAGTTAATGCGACTTTGGATCCCAGAGTTGACCCAGGAATGGTCTGTACCTAAAGGTTCTGTTATTGAGAATAGCCAGAAAGTGTCTCCAGTCGCACTATAACTTCTAAGTGACAATGTATACAAGCACATAGCAGTGAAATACAGAATACATATTTGCAATATAGCAAAGTTTCCATAACTTATCGCATAAGGGCACACTCGTTCACTAGTGACAGTCAGGCATTCATAACACAACATGGCGGACCTCACAACATTCAGGTCACGTGACCTAAATGGCGAATGACAGTGAACAAGATTGGCCACGTGACCTAAATAGTTCGCAGGTTCGTATGAAGTCAAATGAACAAGTCGCGAAGGCTTGTCCCATCCTCTTTAGTTGTACGCCAGCTGTAATTAGTTGGTATTTAAAAAGATCTGTTTAAGAGTACATATAGCAACTGTCCGTGAGCAGTAGAAAAGTGGTTGGCAAATCATCACCATTTCATTTGCATTAATCATATTATCAGTCCATAGACAATCCTTTCTCTTTGCAACAACTCTTGGATTTAATACTATCAGTTATTACTGTACTTCGTCCGTCGACGCTGAAAGTCCGGCTGCCGTCACGAGGTATAAACCACTGACTTAGGGACGGACCATTTGATCAAGTGGGGGGGGGGAAGAATTATTTCTGTTCAATTTTTTTTCTCGGTCAACCTCCGACCCAAGCTTTTTCTCGTTTTCCCATACATTCTCTTTATACCACTCCCTCCCCCCACCCAATGAGATCAAATTGTCCGTCCCTTATTCATCTTATCGGCTGAGCTCCAGATGTGGGGTGGGGTGGGGGTGGGGGTGGAGACTGGGTTGCCTACACGCCCCCTCCACTGCGATCCACAGGTATTTGTTGAGTCAGATGATGGTGATGGCGCTCGATGATGGATGCAAACCGGTTGTGAGACACAGCACCCGTTTTCAGTGCACTCAGAAACTGGGAAGAACAAGTGAAAACAGTTTCAACATCTTAATTCTTGCAATATCACTAAGAATATAACTAATGAACTTGATTTATTGAAACTGAACAGAAATAGCATTTTTGACGAATATTAAATTACTTTACAAAAAAATGTGGGACCTATAGTTAGAACCCGCGGAGCCTCCTCGGTTAAGCAACGTCCACATTCGCCACACAGACTGGTGCCGAGTTTAGCCGAGGAAGTTCCACGGTCTGAAGATTATTCCATCTTAACTCGACGCGGTTCGCACCTGTGGATCTTTTCTAGAATGAACAGAACGATTTTACAGTAACAACTCTCGTTTTGTCATAAACCATGACAAGTATTGTTTTATCGAATGAGGGAGCCTCAGGACAGATTACACACAGAAAATTCAAGTAATTATTATGAAGAATGCAAAATTTGTTATGGCAATCTTGTTATATGTCAAATTGCGAAAGGTCATCTGTGATTACGATTTCAACCTCGGTAACCGACGGATCTAAGCCTGCTTCTATTGGTATGCTAAATTAATAATGTTTTAAGGTAGTACCTTAACAACAACAATAAGAACGACAGTAATAACTAAAATTACAACAACAACAACAAAAACGACAACAATGATGACGATGACGACTGCAACAACAGCAAAACAAGTCTATCGAGGAATCCCTCAAAATAGAATACACGTAACGAAATATGATTCTGATGAGAATCGCTTTCACTGCCGTCAGAATTACTAGCATTCATAATATTAACGCAGAAACAGATACTTGGGTATTGAAACACCATAAATCTCAAAATAAATAGTAAAACATCACAGCATCTTAAACTAGATTTTAAAAAAACCCTGAGAACTACATTTTAAAATAGTACGTAGACACAGTTACCTGCAAAAACTCATCCTCTTCTATCGTTGAATTCTTGTTGATATCAACCTCTGCAATGAGTTCACGCAACTGATCGTCGGTTATTTCTTCTCCCATTTGTTGAAGGAGGTGGCGAAGGTTGTTCATAGAAATGCTTCCATTGCCATCAATGTCAAACTTGCTGAACAGCTTCTTGTATTTTGTAATTTCCACATCAGTGAAGTTAATATCCACATTCCGTACGTGTTCTCGTACTTCCAAACCCATGGCGCCAAGAAAATGATGAGCTTCTTTGATCTGTTGCTAAAGTAGAGAAAAGGAAGAACGATTACTGATCTAACGTATAAGCTCATGATATGATATTTCAGATACGTCATCAAACATACAAAACAATAAAAGGAAAAATACACTGTTTAACATCAAAAACTAAACTCTACTACAAATAAGGAAACCTATATAGTTAAGACTTGAGCTAAGTTGCTCGATAGTAGTTTAGCACCAACCAAACTTATCCACAAATTGATTTACTTTCTAACAAACCAATAAGGAAGAGTGATTCAACAACAATTCCAAGGTATTGTTACTAACCTTTCAGGCTGTTAATAACGTTGCCTATTGTATATCTGTAATTTTCTAAAATTTTATGCAGTTGTTTCAAAATAGGTTGTCGTGGTGTATCTGTGCATGCCCGAAAGGAACTGTGGGTTGTCAAAACCGAAGGAAGAATGTAAGGTTGGCAAGTTGGATGTTCAAATAGCTTACAACATCAAACAAAGTCGTGTACCATAAATCCCAATCTAAACAGCTGAAGTGTGTACAAAGCAAGAGGTGTGTACTTAATGGACGAACGTACATTGAAAGAAACAAAATGTTTTAAAACAGCTGTACACCTTCTTGCTTGTTTCGTTCCTCTTCAGTCTACTCCAGGAACTACACGCATTTTTGAACTTCTAAATTCAACGTAAATACCGCTACTAACAATTAAGCATACGTTGTAAGCTTAAATTTAAAAATCTAAATAATTTTGGAATTTTACTTGTAACAGTGTAAAGAGCGTTTGAGTGTAAAGAGTGGGTGGCTCCTCCTAAAATGTTCTGCAATTGGTCTAAGATTTAATGGAGACGAAACCAATTGTAGAATTGCACACATTTAAGGTATCCTACTGATGATCAGTTACTGATTTGCCTTTCATTTAGCAATATTATTGTTGTCTGTGCAGTTTTAATTTGGATATGCGATCTAAATTTCACTATTTACTACAGTACAAAATGTGTTTTTACTATGACTAAGATCACAAAATAGAGCGAGAAACATAACCTAAAGTAATAAAGTTATGAATACCAATATAACTTAACAGAAAATTAATTGTTACATATCTACAGCTACCAACAAACGAAACTATTGTTACTACTACATCATCAGCATTATTACTATCACTGTCACCATTTCCATCACCATCACAATCGTTATCGTTGTCATAATTTTTATTACTCGGGCCGATAGCACCGAGTCAAAAATTGCGCTCTGTTTTTTTACTTTTTTAAATTTTATTTTCCGTGTCACGAATTTCCATAGGAGCGGTTACCTAGCATATTTACAGGGCATGCGTAAAACTGGGTATTGACCATGCAAGATGGCGGAAGTTGATGACGGAGATGAAAGACTTCTTTGAAAACTAAAAGACTTAAATATTCACGAAGGAAAGTATTTAGAAAAAGATTTACATTCTGACTACTGAAGCTTGCTTGGCTTCCAGGAAAATCACTACGGCCCGAGTATAGGCTACTGCGGTAGCCTCTTGTTATTATTGTTATTGTTGTTGTTTAATATTCCTATTGTTGTCATTGTTATTGTTCTCTTACCTCTTTCATAGCTTTGGTCCAATTCAGCTCCTTGGCCATAATCTCGGCGATGCAAGGAATGGCTTCTTCTGCCGCCTGCACGTTCAAGAATGCTAGTCGCGTTCGCCTGGCCAGCACATCCACCACTGTGCACGCATACTCCTGAACGGCATACCGCACTTCAGCCTCGATGTAGGGAAACTCATCCACTAATCTTCGGCCTATCAAAGGCCACCTCTTTCCTGTCATGCTCGCCATCTTGGCCACCTGGGCAGCTTTGTTTCCATACGAATGTGCGAGGTGTTTCGCTACCTTTAGCGATAAGAAGACAATTATTTAACTCGGATATTATTATTTAGCAGTTTTAGTAGTAATGTCTCCAAGGCTTTAAACTTCAATTCATCGCGTATTATCAGACAGCACTACGTATTATCGTTAAGAATACGAATATGTCTTTTTTAACACAGTAACTAAAACGTAAGGAATTTCAAGTTGTATATGAAATTCTATAGCTCCCTACAATTCTATAGAGCCTTTTTGGAGATCATATTTAGACAGATAAACACTGGCCGAACAAGGCTAGTATACGAATGGAGTTTTGTACATGTGTGTGAAATCATAACCAAACATGCCTCCAATCCAAAGTCTTGAATAAGGCAAAAAGAACGATTTCAAATGGCATCTCTCACTCCCCCCCTCCCCTCCCCTCCCCTCCCCCCTCTGCCAGAAAGCTAACCTCAGCCTCCAATCCAAAGTCTTGTATAAGACGGAAAGAACATGTTCTAGTGGTATCCCTCACCCCCTTCTCCCACCCCTCCACCAGAATACTAGCCTCAGCCTC
>JANRMR010105846.1:0-13243 GCA_025434825.1 Bergia sp. 'catenularis' | reverse complement strand
AATGGGGAACGAAATTCCATGACTTTTCCATGACCCAAAAATGTTAAAAACCCAAGGAATAAACTGCAACAAAACGTTTAGCAAGAGTCTTTTCGGCAAATGTTCGCTCAATTACAAGAAAGGTATTTAAGAGTTTTATGCAACCACAAACAGATATATTAAAATTCCATGACTTTTCCATGACCTTGGCAATTTTTCCCAAACTTCATGACTTTTCCAGGCCTGGAAAATGAATTTTAAAATTCCATGACTTTTCATGACCGTCTGAGCCCTGGTTCAGTACTGTATTTGGATCATCATACTCATTTTATTATTTTAAATACAACAGTCAGCAGCTGCCTTAAGGAATATTTGAGTTCCCTTTACCCTTACTGGCAGTCATACTAGGAAATAAGGACTGTGAAGCAGTTTCACTTGTTTTTTTGCTACATATTTTCATGAATTTTCCCCTAGCCATACATATTTTATGATAGGCTCATTCCACAGAAATTTGGACAAAAAGTTTTAAAAATCAAAATTGTTTAACTTACTCAGACTCCTGACAAATCAATAACATAACAATCATACTTTATGAAAATAATAATTACAATAATTGTTTGTGGTCAATTGTTGTATCTGCATAATTGTCATTAATTATCATTCACAGTGATTTATAAAAGTTGTTGTGGAGGGGAAAGTTATATCTTTGGCTGAAAAACATTGAAATCAAGAATTTTGCTGAACTGGTATGGGACACAAACTACTGATAATAACAACAATAAAATATAAACTTTGATGATGTGATTCTGTATTTTCTCTCAGTTTTCCAGTCGAAGTTACTTGCTTGACTGTTTTAGCTTGCAGTTCTTTAGCAGTCTGTAGAGAAAGCTTGATTTTGTTGGAAATTTCAGGGGCACTGTTAAATAAATTAAAATCAACAGTTTCTTCAGAGCATTGTATGGGTAGTTGTGGAAATGAAATGGCTCCAGTGCTATCATGATGCTCAGCTTGGGTGGGTGGGTTACCACTTGTATTTGCACATGCAGTTACTTGTGAAGTCACACTGCGAGATTGTACACTAGTACACTTGGGTGGGTTGGATTTACTAACTGCTGTGTGTCCAAACCTTTGAAACTGCTTGTGTATTGTACAGCCTTTTGCTACAGGACAAATCAAAGTGTTTACAGTCTGTATATCTTCAGAGTCTAGAAGCATAACAGCAAATGGTATACTTGGATTGATGTTTTGCAGGCTTGCTTTCAATTTTGATACAGTAGCTGGGGCAAACTTTCTCTGTTTTATTGGTCGTGGGTCAAATATTTGAGAATGAATTCCCCTCATTCTTTTAGTAGTTTGATCAGATGCATGTCTCGGTTTTATAATGCTGGAACACATTACAGGTGTGAAATGAACTTCCCTCTTACCCCCTTTCCCCACTTTTGAGGCTTTGATGTACAAGTCCTTTGCTCTGGTTCATTCAGTTCGCCTTTTCTAGTCATGTCTTCAAGTTTCCAAATGACAGCCATAACATGACAACAGCAGCCGCTTTTTGAGGCAGGACACTTGCGATCACAGAATGCAGAGCTGATTTTACTTCTTGCGTTTTTGTGAACGATAAATTTAATCTTGTATTTGCGATCTCTTTTAAAGGAGGCCAAGCAGCATGCTCTGACAAATACATGATTTTTTTCCTGGTTCCTTGTAAACTTGCAGATCGTGCACAAATTGCATCATTCTCATGCCCTTGTCGTTTGAGTTCATAACTGCATCAACATTTTTGTACTTCTTTGACAATTTTCCTGAGATTCTGGCATGTTGAAAAGCATCACCTGGCACTAAATGAGGAAGCACTGAAAAGTTTTCATTGAACAACTCTCTGCTCTTTCATCTTGCGGGAAAATCAGCTTGATTCGGCGAAATGTTCTCGATGTTTTCTAGTTGACTTTGAAGTTTTGCTTTAGAGTAACTTTTTTCTGGGTCGGAATCGTAAACGATGTCACGATACTTCTCTATCGCATTGAAAGACAACACTCTGAAATGACGAACGATAAGATTTACACTAGGAAGAGAAACATGTTGTCAAGAAGTGGATAGCGACAAAAAAGAAAGATAACAGAACCGCCACAAGGTACATACGTTTCCAACAACTCGTCCTTGTTTCCTTGTTGATTTAGGCGTCTTCATGAACCAAAATTTAAGTTGTTTATTTGTCCACCTCTTCACTTCACTTTCAGTCTCAAATGATGCTCCAGGTGTATCTTCAGGAGTAAGATTTGAGCAAGAATTGGAACCGAAATAAGAATTGTTTTCACATGCAGCTGCCATCTTCGAATTCGTGCGGGAATCTCTGGGCCCCTAGGCCTCGTTTGCATGTGACTTCCGGCTTATGGCGAAAGCGTGTATCAATCAATGGAGACTTCTGCACCAAGTTCCGCCTCCCCCTCCCCTAAATCTAAACCTTACTCTAACCCCAACCTTAACATAAACCCTAACCTAAGGGGGGGGGGGGGTAGGTGGGTAGTTGTTCAGAAACCTCCATCGATATGACACCTGTCTGATAAGTACAGCAGTTACGAATCCCAGAATTACTATTCTTAAACAAACCTATTAATTTGTTTCCTGTGTTGTTATGAACAAGATCTTAAGCAAATTTTTGAATATTGTCACTCTTGGTCTTAGATATACATGTATATATTTATCAATATTTACAGAAAGTTATCAACAAACCGCAGAGTATGAATGTTACATCCACATAAATTGCCTGCCTTTCACTTGTTAGAATCTGTTTTGAGAGTGTAAGTGAAGTGCCTGTAATCCCCCTAAAATAAGATTTCAGATTTTCAGTTTTAATATTTTCTTTACCATTTACAAAAGATTTTAACATATTACTCAAAAGGATATCATAGTGTTAATAAGCAATCGGACCTTTTTAAATTACACAACAGAGCAACAATTTGGACATCTCCACCATTTGTGAAGTGCTGAAACAGCATCAAGTGAGAAAAAACTTCTTGCCTATTCCTTAATAGGAGTTAAACATATATTTGAGATCCACGTCCACCAGAAAATCCATGACCTAAAGTTCTGAAAAAAAGCCTGAATATTTATATCATTTTACTTCGTCCATGCACAGACAGGCAAATTCACCAACGATGATTGTCCAGAGTTTCCAAGCATGTGTTTTGAAATGTTGAAATTCCATTATTTTCCAGTTTTCCACAATCTGTAAAAACCCTGACTACTAAATACCAGATTAACTAACCTTTCCCTCCAAATCCTTTACATATTTCATTATATTTTGTTAATTTTTTTTTCACCAGAAACATATGTGACTGTAGAGAGCACAATACCTTGATGATTAACTGTGTAATGCTGTATATTACCACTTGCTGAATCCTTTGGCTGTCTTGGTATCAAATGCCCTCCAGGCCCAACGCCATATGGATCTCTCAAAACAAATGCATTTTCTTGGTGAACAGGTGGCACACCAGAACTGATACATGATAGTGGCTTCAGAACTGGGTTTGGCTTTCCTGCATTAACTGACCAATAATTCCCGTTTTCCATACCCATGTCTGCAAATAACCAAAGCAAAGTAAAGTAAGAACTCTTTCTTTGTTGAAGGTAACACATTTACATCCATAGGATATACTCTCCCATGTTGCCCTCGTCTCTACTAATAACATCTGTCCTCCCCTGGAACAAACATATTGACACTATCACAGCAAAGGCTAATCGCATGCTCGGATTTCTCAAACGGAACCGCACAAGAGACCTCCCTCCTAGAGCTGTTAAATCCTTATTCATAGCATTAGTTGGGTCACAACTTGGCTACTGCAACCACGTCTGGGCAGCCCAATCCGTTACTAGAAACATTAAACAAATCGAAGCAGTGCAACGAAGGGCAACAAAGTTTATTTGCAAAAACGCGCCGGAACTTACGTACAGAGATCGCCTTATTTCTATCAATGTCCTACCACGTACATGTATCTACTGGCTAGAAAACTTGGACCCATTCTTTTTCTACGTGTAAGTCCAACACAATCTGCATTGACTTTGACAATTACACAAAGTTTTGCTCAAGCTGCACTTTACGTGCCATTAATGGACTGTATCCCAGGCAAAATTTGATTCCACGATCGTCAACCTTCAGAAACTCGTTCTTCCAGCGAATTGTGAACACTGTCCCGGACGAGATAAAACTGGCCTCATCAATTTGCTCTTTTAAGGAAAAACTACGTCTCTTTTCTTTTACACACTGAACACTGTTTTTAATCAGAACAATATCTGTACTTACAAATTAAGTGCCGTGGTTCAAATGTTTATACTGTCTCAGTCTGTTCTTGTTAATTCTTTTTCTTCTTTTTTTATCTTTTTTTAGAATTTTTCTTTTAGGGTGTAATTATGGGAAACGTTTCCTATTTTACTGGGGGTGGGTATCCGATGCTAAAACCTTGTAGGGGACCTTGTGTCCTTTTGTTTTATGTACCTCGTGCTCTGCGCTAAATCTGGAAATATATATATTAATTAATAAATCACAACACCAGGATTACCCTACTCTTTTTGATAGGTGTGTGGATTCTTTTTAGTCCCCCGAGATAACATCAGAAGACTGGACCAACGGATTAGTATCTCTGTACACAGACAAAAACATCTATCACCTTACACAGAGTGAAAATAATAATAAGAGGGGTGCACCAGAGGTCAAGCAGTAATAATAAGCCAAATGTTGCCAAATAATGTCAACAAAATTAACGATGCATTGGACTGGAACAAAATGTCACTAAATTTTACAAAAATGAGCTCATAGGATAGAGAATGGCCTTAACACAATACTTTACAAACCTAAACTCGCTTCTGGTGGAACCCCTGTTGGAGGAACAGAACTATTTGCATGGATGAAAGTACAGCTCTCTCCATTCTTAAAGCCAAAAGGCGTGCCATAAAACTTGCAGGGTACTGAAGATCGTCTGTTTACCCTACAGGTTTAGAAGAATTCCGTTAAAACTTCAGCAAAGTTTCAAAGAATCTACAGCGTCTCATTTTCTCAAGATCAACACAAGAGTATTACAGTACAGAAAAATTGTGCAAGACAATGCCACAATCACAAACAAAGAAATGCCAATGTAAAACTAAAACCTTCTTTGAAAGCAAGATCTGTTAGGAGAAAACATATTTAAAAATAAGCTCTTAACACTTATAGTTCTAACGGATCCTTTTACAGAATTAGTTTTCTGTCAACCTCACGCTTCATCAGCAACATATTGTCTCAGGCTAATGGAGACTGTTTACTCTGGAAGTTCCGCGAGGCTCCATTGTAAGACCCTCTACTCAACTAGTTTTCCAACTACTTCCTACTACTTCATCAACAGTACATTGTCATCAATAGAACCTCGGGCTCATGGATACTATTCACTCCGTAGTCCTTGAGGCTCCATTCATTTCCTACTTTACCTTAGTGACTGTGTTAACTATCGTGTTTGATGTTTTAGTTTATTCTCAATGTTCACAACTGTACACGTTATACATGTATTTGGCTACACTTCATTATTTTTCACTGACTGAGGGAGGCACGCCTAGTGCAACCTGAAGTCCTACTGCCAGCATTCCCGTTGCCCTCTACCTACAACCAATGTTATAAAAAATATACAGTATATGTGTAAGAAATATACATTATACCTTAAAGTGTTCTTATTACAGCTTGTGTCCAGCTCTGCATCATCAGTTTCCTCAGGTATAACTGGATAAGCCTTTCGGAAGCTAAGGTATGCTCTTGTTGAGGCTTGAGGATTGTCTTTCCACTGTTCAAGTGCCGATACACACTTCCGGTATGTAGAAACAGATGGTATGACATTCGTTTCCTCACACTAAAAACATCAAGCATACATGTACATTGACAATTAATTTGATCACAGTTACAACATATGAAGGGACCAAGCATTATACTTTTTGACAGAACCAACATGTTATTTGGGTAATTTTAAGCTTCTCAATATTCTCAACCAGCAAAACAGAAATCAGCTTTTCTGCTTTATTTTTTATAAATTAATTACAGATTGTTTGGTCAGCAACTGATTGTCTAGCACATGAGAAAATGCTCAATTTTGCGTCTTATAAGGTATAGTTCTTCCAAATGTCGATTTTTGTGGTAAAAGATAAAATAATCTGTGCTGACCACATGCATGAGAATGTGCTCACTGATCTGTTCATACATCAAATCCTTTAATCATTAAAATTTTAAACTTTCTAAAATACTGAACCGCTAACATATTATCAAATTCTTTTTCAACAATCGTTTCGATAAAGGCCAAGTTCATGCATTAGAAACCACTGCCTACTTCTAAAAAGCCTTGCAGTACTGTAGTGAAATTCTCAAGGTATCCATAGAATGGCCGCTTATTATTCTCTTTCCATGCTGACCCAACCAACAATCCTCAACAATAGAGTACATTGCATTGATAAATGAATAAACACAAGTAACAATATCTTAAATGTGTCGCACACCTGGGTAAGAAGCTGCTCAATTCCAGCATAGTTCTTTTTCTTTACTAGAATCTCCACAGTAGTAAGGAGGGTACTTTCGTCTGGCTGTATAACATTAAATAAATATGTGTAAGAGTTTTAACCATAAACAAAAGCTACCACGGTTACACCAAAACTGCTGTAAAATATCCCACAAACTACAATATAAAATGACCAGAACTTGTGGTACATATAATATTTTCTCTAGAAACAATACATGATGCACCTAGCACACAACTGCAAAAAAGATTTTAGAGGCTATGTTTACTGCCTAATTACAACTAGCGTTGAACAAGAAAAAAAAATGTCTTACCCTATCCACCTTTTACCCGCTGGAGTGACATAATCAAGTATAAAGAAATCAAACTACTGCAGCAATCTTAATCCTGAAGATGACTCACGTAATCGGAAACATTTGGTTTTGAACATTTAAACCCAAAACTTTAATGAACGTTTACATATAAATACAAATGCAATTAAGATGTTACATGGAAACCATCCAAAGCAGATCTTGCAAATAAAACAGAGCAAACGTTCTTACCTTAATACCAGTTTGCATCATAAAGTGGAGAACTTCTGGCAGCCTGATAACATCCCCTGTTCTATTCAGAGCCTGACATAAAGACTGAAGGCCAACTGCTTGTACACCTGGGTTTCTAAGTACTTCTGGATCTCTCAACATTTTATCAAACACTGTCAGTGCATCATGGTTTTGACCATACCGACTTAATGCTGCAATCATGTTGTTGTAAGACTAGGAAAAAAAGGATGTTTAACTACATCTTCACAGCATCACGCTCTGTAGAATTTTACATTTTACCAGTAACAAAAAAATGGAGAGTAGCTGTACCCTAGTACATTACTTTTAACAGAGCAGTTTTAAGGATCAACAAAATAATAAGCTACTCTTGTACCAGGTACTGGTCTAACTCATTCGTGATAGTCTTCTGTTTATGCAAAAGGGGCTAATAGATGAGACTTGGTAGATACATGGAGATCTAGGGGGGGTGGGCTCATTACAGAGGAGGGTTTATTAGGTTGACAAAGCTTTCATTGTACCTACTTTAACTGATTTATCCAAACTCAGAAGAAAGCTTAACAGAGATTCACTGCAACTACCGTCCCTAGCTTCCCAAAACAATCCTGTAAACTAGCTCTCTTCAACTCTTTGCAAAGTAACTTACTTGAAATTATTTCAATCTAAATGCTTAAACTCCATTTCCTGGGAAGTTATTAATACCCATTACTGTGACTACTGCTGCTGATAAAATCCAGAACAAATATCCATTTTGAGTTAGCATTTGACGATGGTTTTGTACAAACTTCTTACCAGTCAGCATGAACCTCAAACAAAAACCTTTCTGAATAATTTATAAGGATTTACCTTTGGATAGAAAGGGACTTTAAAGGAGTCCATCAGTCCAGCAATCTGATGTACATGTTCCACTCTATGGTGATGCTCAGCACAGGTGGCTGCTAGAAGGCTGTTCCACGCCTAATTAAAAAAAGTGATTGATCAAAATACATGTAGCACCAAAATCTGTCCATCTGTAGCAGATTTAATCTAACACACCATTACGCAGTTTCAGACTGTGACTCCAGTGAAGGAACCATTATCGGTGCCTGTCCATAGCAGTAATAATAGAAACCAGTTGACGACGGAGAAGACGATGACAAAGATGAAGGCAAGGAAAGGAGAGGAGGAGGAGTAGGAGGAGAGAGGTAAGGATAAAGAGCAGGGGGGGCAATGAAAAGGAGAAAAAAGCAAAGAAAAAATGTAAACATGTTTAAAATACATAAAACTTTGGTAGGACTGGTTAATCAAAGGTCTTTTGGGCAGATTATGATGTTCTTTTGAGCTTCTTTGTATAAAAAAGAGCAAAACCAGTTATTAAGTCATGAACAAGTCCATTTCACACTACATACCTCAGGATGAATATCAATGGTCCCCTTTTGAGCAAGAGTGAGCAGAAGTTTCACAATGCCTTCCACCCATTCAGCCTTTCTCCAAGCATTGCCCATCACACCACATACAGCCTCACTGGAAAGCTGTAACAAGTCCCCTTGGTAGTCGCATAGTACAGTACAAAGATCAGACCAGTTTCCGCTCTCACGCAAAATCCTGTTCAACACAAATGACGGTAGTATTATTGCATGTACAATGTATAATGCAAAGATAACTTCAACATACATTTTATCCATAACATACACAATAAGAGTAATGCAGCAAGTTGAGTAGCCTCCAAAGCAGCCGCCTCATCTCCTTCGCGCAGCGGGGCCCTCGGAAACCGAGCGTCTGCAAGCTTTAGTAACGCTATCATGTCGTCACGCCTCCATCTGAAGCTTTCACTTTAAAATTAAAGCAACATTACATTAAAAAACTAGAAACAATAAAAATCCAGGTAAGAAGCAGCTGGAAGTTGTTGTGGTGTCTCGACCGTGGCCCTAAAAAAATAATTAAATACCGCGAAATTTTTCCTCACTTGGCGCGGAGCAAGCAAGAAGTTTATCTTAGCTGACGATAGTAAGTTAATCTTAGAATGTCACTGTGTTGTCTGTGGGGCAGATTGCCCTCCAAGAACACGAATGAACATCTTTGGGAATTCCAAATTTGATATTAGTGGCGAGTTGCGACACGTGGGGATCGTAATCCCGAAGAATTCAGTAAACGCATCGTTTGTATGTAAAACCAATTGCTATGGCGAGCTTGCCAAACACAAGAATTACAGAGAAAAACGATCGCTTGTGAAAGACATAGTGTCGACACGTTGTGAAAGAAAGATAACAGACGCTATGCGTATCTTAAATTTATCGCGGTAAAGGAAATACTACCGCGTATCTGACTGGTCCTGGTTGGTAAGGCGTGACGACATGATGGCGTTACTAAAGCTTGCAGACGTCCGATTTTCGAGGGCCCCGCTGCGTGAAGGAGATGAGGCGGCTGCTTTGGAGGCTACAAGTTGAGAAACTCCAACATTCATACAAAAAAACTTCACTTCAGAAAATCCATCATACCAAAAAGGGTGGCGGCTGTAAATCTGACCCCAATGCCTTGTGAACCCAGCTTAGCACAACAATGGACATGGAAAACCATTTTTTTGGGAAACTCATCCATGCACTAACAACATTGTGTATGTTAGGTTTGAAGTTTATAGATCCGTTCTGTGCGTTTTTATGAGCGTTTTTAGGTTTTTCATGCATTAGGAGTTATCGGTAAATCTACCAGTCGCCATCTTATTTGTTACAGTCAATTCTAACTCCATGAGCGTTTTCATGACTAAAAACTAAAAGGTTCGAAAATATTCTTGCAAACTTTTATCTTGCAACAATTCATTGTACCGAATCCCAACAATTTTATTTTGCAATGATTATGTCACAGATAATAAGAAAATAGAATAAGAATCTGCCTTGCTATCACTCTCGGGTTGTGTCTTGATACACTATTTAAAATTCCAGCTCAGTAAAGCTCAGTGGTATGGTAAAAAAGAGTGTATACAACTACGAGCTCAACTAAAATGAAAGGAATTTCCTATAAAAAGTCATGTACTTAGTGTATTAGTGTAAACTGCTATTTTACTACGAAACTTAAGTAAAGTTATTATTATTATTATTATTATTATTATTATTATTATTATTATTATTATTATTATTCCAGAGCCACAAAATGAGAAAAACACAAAAGCTACACATTAATCCTTTCAAACCAGGTCAGTATACTTACATTTATCTTCTCCCTACTGCATTGGCAAAAAATACATTGTTTGTAAAGAATGAAGGAAAAGGAGAATTTTCTCAGATGAACTGCAAAATTCACCCAACCTATTTATAAGAAATGTATACTAATAGAGACTGATAAACAGGAAAATTGCAAATGGTTGTAGTACTCAAAAATGTGCCAATTCACCTGCCAAGACTGAAATGTACATATAGCGTCAACTTACTTTATGAGGGCATTGCAAGCTTTCTGACTTGGTTTTATGGAACTGTGTTCCATTTCCTGATAACATGGAAAAAAGACATTCATTTTAAAAAACAGCTCATTGAACTATATTCTCTAGCTTCATCCTTTCCAATTTAATTGACAATTCAAACTAAACATTGTACCTGGAAACAACAATATTTTATACAATTTGTACTCAATTATTTACAGTAGAAAGAAAAAATTACAAACTCTTGTTACTGGAGCAGAGTACAGGGTACCTGAAAAAACCAGTGACGGTTAACAAGTCAGCTACCCTTACATTACAAAATTGTAAATAAAAGAGCGGGTATGCAGCTATAATGAAAATATAGGTACAAAGTGAAAAAGAAAAAAACCTGGTAAAAATATCGTTATTTTTAATTTTATTACATGATTCTGATGTCAAAGCTTAACAAATCATTATCTTCCATTGAAACTCACAATACAGAATTTTGTGAGTTATCTCCAAAGACAGAGTTTCATGAAAATTTGAGTGCTAAAATGTACACATTTCTGTTGTACCACCAAAGTCTGCCAATAGTCTTTAACTGCAGAGAAATACCCAGTGAAAAACACATTAGCAAAACAACACCAGTATTGGAGTTTCAAAATAACATCACAAACAAGGTTTACTAGCCCTATTTCTGACACCTAATTTCATTTCACCAGTTGTTCAGATTCCAGTCACATCGATAAACCTTGTTCCACTTCTACTAGATTACTTTTATGAAACTACTGCATCAGTGAAGTAAAATTAACTAAACCCGTTTCTGTTGATAAAACTGCAATTGAAATGGGAGTGGGTAATATGAGTATCAGTCTGACCTCCAAGTTTCTTATATATTTACTCTTATTTTATTTTGTTTGCTAATCAAAGATGGGGGTTAGCCACCCAATCATTATTAGAATTTATCTTGCTTCCATTGCAACAAAACAAAGAAAAACTGTGCTAAAACATTTCCCCAATAATGCTGTAAAAGAAGCTGCATTCAAATTTTGAGGTGTAACGGTCATTGTTCTACAAACCTGGTACAGGCTCATAACTTTACTTATAACAGGTGTCTTGCTTGTGCTTCCAAGAAGAATGAGCTCACTACAAATCCTGAAAAAGATCAGTGTATGAATTAAATAAATTATTTATTGAAAACACAAACACAAAGTGTCTTCCAGCTGAATGGCAGTAGTAAATAGGTGTACATACTCTGAATTAAAGAGATCCAGACTCTTTATTTCCTGTAGGAGATCAAATGCCCTAGGAAGGAATACAAAATATCACTGTTATGAAGTTTCTTATTCCTTTAAGATCCAGTCACATCAACAACCATAAAAAATTTCAAAGTACCCTGAAAACATATCAAATTTTTATGTCTTTTAAGTTTACAAAACGTGCTTCTCTTGTGTGAGCAGGTGATACTTGTCTCTCTGATCCTTTCAAATTAAACTAAAGAAAAACAGATAATATAGACAAAAATAGTTTTACAAGGGAATTTGGTATTATTCTTAGAACATACCAATCAGGATCAGCCTGGGAAGACTTGATCAGATTAAGAAAGACATCCAGTGTTGGAGAATATCCATTCTGTTTCATAGTGCCAAGCTTCTTGTATGCCCTGAGAAGAAACGAAACAGATAAAACCAACATTTTATCTATTACTTTCTGTATGTGTACTGTACAGTGCTAAAAGCTGACTTGCAATAAATACTCCAGTTAAATTTAAAAGTATAATCGAATTCTTCTTCAACAATACAGTGATAGGAAATTAACTTACATGATGTACTGTCCAGCATTGCAGAGACACTCTATTAAGGTAGTGAAGTCATGTCTGTTGTACTTGCCCCGAGCCTTTCCAATCAGGTTGAATGCTTTCATGGCAACCTGGATGAAACAAAATTGAAGAAACATGCTGAAGGAGTTGTAAGTTATATAATTATATACAATTTTTTTAATAAGCAACTCATTTATAAACAACTGTACTCAAATTCGATGAAATTTTAAACAACTCCACTACTGATAAGCAGCTCAAAATAAGAAAAGGGAAATAAGAAAAACGCCAAATTAAACAAACACAGAAGATTTACTACTACTGGGCTCAGTATTCTCCTGTGACTTTCAAGCCATTGCAGGAACTTTTGTACTTTGTGTTTATTGTGAAAGATGATTCGAAACATTGATTTTTTTTTTCTTTTTATATTTAATATACTTTCTTAGACCAACATATAGAAAATTTAAGCAACCATTTAAGCAACTCGACTACTAATTATTCCAGTGCAAAAATTAAGCAACCCGAGTACTGATCAAGATCCTAAGTTGCTTATAAAAAACTTGTGTACTGGAACAATTGACTTCAGAAGTTTGTCTTTTTGTTGCAGCCAGTTACATATATTTATATTAAAACTATATGTATACTATACCCCCTACCCATCCCAATGTTGAGTTCAGTGTTTAGATCCCAACTAAACCAATAACAAACATGTTTGTTTAAGGGGAGAAGGGTTGAGTCTCAGCTCAGCTAGTTGTTTTCTATAGATATAAAACAACTAGGCTTTTTCCAAGATTGTAGCATTGCACAATTTGCTAGATCTTTTCAACATATATGCAGATGAATTTCATGACAGAAAAGGGTTCAACTGATGTTAACTACTATTTGCTACAATTTCTTTCTTAATGTTCCCTGGATAGAAATGGTTTGTTTCATTGTCATTGATCATAAGAAATACAAACTAGCCAACCTGTGCATTGATCATAAGTACAAACTAGCCAACCTGTGCATTGATCATAAG
>JANRMR010105513.1:0-22618 GCA_025434825.1 Bergia sp. 'catenularis' | reverse complement strand
TACCTACCTACCTACCTACCTACCTACCTACCTACCTACCTATCTATCTATCTATCTATCTATCTATCTATCTATCTGTCTGTCTGTCTGTCTGTCTGTCTGTTTGTCTGTCTGTTTATCTATCTATCTATCTATCTCTTTCTCTATATAAATTCCTAGCATTAAGCATATAAATAAAGCCCGTAAACTGTTTTGAAATGAATCTTTGAAATAAATACGTTGAAAACTTTGTTTGGTTTGTGTCATAAACGGCTGCGAAGAAAGCCGAAACTCTGTAATAACCACTTGAGCGTACCTTTTAAAGATGTTTCTGTTTGTTTTGGTTGACACACACGACTGACTGCGCTTTTTGAATTAATAATAAATAAACATGCAGGTAGATATAACTGTTTACTACTATCCTATTAAATTCATCAACAACAGGCACATTGTTTAAGACACGTGTTTTATAGCTTTCGTTTTGAAGTAGCTGCTACTCCGGTTCCTTACATACTACTCACTTTTCGTACTGTAGATGTACTCACAAAATCATCGAAAGTTGTAACACTTCAATTTTAATTAAATATGGAGCCATTTGGTGGCTGCTTACACGAAGTACTTACCTCTCAGATCAGAGATTTGCAGTGACCGCATTGCGCATGCGTGGAAAGCAGCTTGCTTGAATCCCTGAAAATAAAGAAAAAGATACCAAGAGAGTTCATGGAGTTTTAACTTGGTTAAAGAATGGGGGGCGCTGATAGTAAACTGAACTTTAGAAAAGCTGTAGTTCAGCTAACGACAAAAAAGACGGTACGTATGCATCTAATGTGGCGATCTTGTTTGCAATTTGGCAGATGAAAATATTGAACAATTATTGTCATACGAGAGAATATGGTTCCAATTTCTTGTTCAGTTGTTGATGGTTCTGCTGTATTACAGGCAATTGAGGCAGGAGATGATGCATTTTGGGATCAGTTTTGGTCAGAAGCTTCTGCCACCATCAGCGATGTATTCACACTTATTCCTGCTCAAGAAATCAGGTCTTTGCGAGACGAGAATCCCTCTAACCTGGCCACTCTTTGTTACAAGGTGAGTTTCGTACAATGAGGTTTGATTTTTTATTATTCGTCAGTTGATCGGAAGTTGTACATAAAGATCAAGATGGGGAAAATATTGATAAAGAATTTTCAAAGATCCTATTTTGTGTTTAACCTCTTTTTGATATGTGATTATGTTTCATAACGATACACCTTAAATTCAGATTCCAGCGTTATTCCCCAGTTTTAAATTTGAGTTGGGTTTGAGTCAACGGGTTAAATTTATTCATCATAAATTTGTCATTTGTCCAGCAGTATGATATTTTTAAGTTAACTTCTTAATTAATCTTCGATTCAGAATTTATTGTGAATCTCCCTGCTGTGATATTATTTGGACGCGTGACCGAAGAGTGAAGTTTGCTTCGGCACAAAAATAATAAAATGAACCGTAAAGACTGATCGACATGTAGTTATACAATGTAAACGTTTTTTATCAAGACGTTTCTGAATTTAAAATATGTCTATCGTGTTCAGTCATTCCACTTTAAATTTTGTATCAATGATGCAGTTACACATAGATAACATTCCTGCACTGCTGGTTTGATTGCCAGTTCAGTGCCGAGTGCTCACCTATCTTCACAACAACCTTGACAAAACTGAATTGAATTCTGCAGTTAAGTAGATTTCAAGAATTATATGAAAAATTTATTATTCACCACAGTATAAATTACCAGGATGCAAGTGACACACATGGCTGTGTATAATTATCTTTTCAAAACACATGTGTCTGGTAACAGTTTTCTTGCTGAAACGATTGGGTTGTTTACCAAGTAATATTTTGTTATTGTATCTCTTTATTTTGGGTCATTTCAGATTATATTTTTCTTCTGACAGCATCCTTGAATAATTGCATTTAAATTTATATTTGGTCCCCTTTCTCCCTTCATAAAATCTGGTGGCCCACCCCCAATTTGCACCAGGCTCAATAAATGACTACTTGGAAGGCAAGATCAGTCCTTTTGAAGGAAGTTGAATAATCGAACATCGAGTATTAATTGTGTTTTCAATTTATGGTTATTTTAAGGGTGCATTTGATTGATCATATGATTTTTAAATATAGCCTTGCAGTAAACAGTAAAACAATCTGTTTGAATTAGGAAATTGGATTGAGAATAAAACATACAGCTTGTTTTGTATATTTTAAAAGAAGCAAACAGGTTGATTGAAGGACTGAAAGTTTTTTCTGCTTATTCCTATTTCAGAATCTGGTCAATTGAATTAGGAAATTGGGATGAGAATAAAACATACACCTTGTTTTGTATATTTTGAAAGAAGCAAACAGGTCAATTGAAGGACTGAAAGTTTTTTTTTTTGCCTCCTTCTATTTTGGAATCTGGTCAATCAAATGCACCTGAAGTAAGTTATTGGTACAATGCACTAGAGGTTAGATGGAATCAGTAGAAACTATGAAATCTCTGCATTCTTGTGTGTTAAATATTAATTGAATTTTGTTCTCTTGCAGTGTGTAGAAAAGCTTCACAGTGCTACATTAACGGGATGTTCAGGACCTCTAGAAAATATTATAGGTAAGAATAACATGTATTCATTTGTAAGCTGTGCTCATTATAAGGCAATCTCAACTGATGTCCTTGTAAACTATTACATTTTTAGCACAGTTTAAACAGGTCATCCTCGCATGGAGAAAGCTGCAGTTCACTTAAATGCAAGCACTTAAGTTCAGTTGTTTTTGACGACTCTGATTGGCTTTGTGATAAAAAGTACTGTCTGTTTGACTGTGAGTTTACAATGTTTTTTTCATGTTGTGCAAAGGCATCTTCCATCACCTGAACTTCCATTTCATTTTCTCCTTCTTGCTAACCACTTGATAAATTTAAATGTCTTAGTGAAACTTAACTTTGTAATGTCTAAAACCTTTTATTCAGTTAAACTGGTGATACATCTTACTTCTTCTGTGGACCATCTCTTGCTTCAAATCACACAACCATCTACTACATGAACAATGTAGGTGCTTTGGAGCAACGCATATTGTTGCATAGCAACAGACAATCAGTATGAACTAATTGCAGACCCGACACAGTGGAGTTTTGCCAAGAAATACAATGTAATTTAAACCATGCTGAAGATGTACATGTAATTAATGTATTTTGTCTCATTAGCATAAATTCAATTCACTCCTAACACAAAAAGAGTTCTAAAATCAAAAGGGCACGTATAGCACCATTACAGTTGAATAATTTCAGAGAAATAACTTGGATGGGTCAAAGAGATTTACATGGCTAAGTGGCAACTTTTGTTACACGTCGTATATTTGCTGTAAATTTCAAAGTTTTTAAAGCCCCATTTTCTCCGAAATTATTAAAATTATCATGCTCAAACTTTCAGTAAACAATAACGGTGATATGTCATTTTGATTTATGGATTTTTTTTTGTTAGAGGTGAAGTTGAATTTATTGTTAGTAATGAGACAAAATCTAAACAGTGACACCAGTCGGGATTGTTCTGTATAAAAAGTATTTTTATCAATATACATGTGCTGTACATGTATGCACCTTATTTTAGAATTGTAGAATTGAGAAATATTAAAACAGTGAAACCACAAAGTTTAACAGAGTGATTTTCCTGTGAATCAAATGTTGACATCAGGCTATGTCACAGGGAAAACCATTTTATATACAGTATGTGTTTTTAATAAGTAACATACAGTGTAATCAACCTTAAAGATAATGTACATGTATCAAGGCTTGGAAGACTGGGTTCAATCATATTATCGTAGCCCGAAATCAGGTTCTGTAGATTCCGTTGTGCTCACAAGAATATTGGCATTTATCAAAAGCATCCTACCATTATTTTTCTTGAATTTAGAACAATCCATTTTATGTAGTTAGTTTTTAATTATATTTTGTTCCACTGTGAACTCCAATTCTTGCAAAGGGGTGGGATTTCTGGTGCATTAGCATTCAGCCATGATGGCCTTTGCAGAGGAAGCAGAACATCCAAAGAAACTACTGCTAAATTAAACTCGAAGATCTACTGTCTCTTGTGGAGGAGGGTTAATAATACAATCTTTTAAAAAACTGATGTCCATGGGACTTGGCTAGTGCTGAAAGTGACAGGTTCATTCCCAAACTGACTTGGCCTTTGCAGCTTTCTTGTTGTCACTGGAAATCAGCAGATGCTAAAGGTGAAACAACTCTGGTACATGTACATAATTATTCATGTACATATTCTCAATTTTTTCTGCAGGATTTTATTTAAAACATTCATACCCCTACTGGGGGTGGCAATCAAATCTTACATGCAGCTTCCCATGCCTTTGAAAATAGCTTCTTCTCCTTGAAGAACCCTAATCAAGGGTTTCAGGTCAACAAATTGGGTTAAGGGTCAATGCCTGAAAAGTAAATCTTGTAAATTTTCAGTATGCAGTGTGAGACAAGGAATTTATTGTATATTTTCTATACTGTATATTTTCATTTAACTGTCACTTATTTTGATCAGCTATACCATCTTTTTTTCATTTACAGTGTTAAATTGTGTCCGAGTACTTACAAGGATAATTCCCTACATCTTTGAAGATCCTGACTGGAGAGGTTTCTTTTGGTCAACAGTTCCTGGAGATGCAGTAAGATTCTGCCATTGTAGTTTACTCTCCTTCAGTGATACTGTTGGCCCAGTTCATAAAAACCTCTGAACAGTTAACTTAATCCTGGTTTAATTGGCTGACCTAAAATGTAGGGTTTGTTAATCAGGGCTTTTTCATGTAAGTTAAATTTTGAAGTACAAACTACTGTGCTGGAATGTACATGTACATAGATGGTTGCTTCCAAAAGGTCAACAGACTAAAAAGGGAAGCATGAAAATTTTGAAATTCATTACTCCAAAACAGCAATTTGGTGCATTTCCTTTAAAAATATCTTTGATCTGCCTTCAAAATATTTGAAAGTTTAAGAGTACACTGATTTCTCTCAAACAGAATTTTGCTCTATCATCATCAAGCTTGATGTGAAACCTGGTCCCTTCACTCGGGATTGAAGTCTTCCTTAACTGAATTGAATCTCTTGCCTCATTCTCTTCATCTGGTAGCTTTGAAAAAATTTGGTGATTTATCACTTCTTAGTAAGCATTTTCATCTGTGATCATCAGAATGCTTGTTATATCTGATTTATTTTGTAATATGTAATGTTGTTTGTACTATCTACATGTACTTTGTTTTTCATCTGTGATCATCAGAATGCTTGTTATATCTGATTTATTTTGTAATATGTAATGTTGTTTGTACTATCTACATGTACTTTGTTTTTCATCTGTGATCATCAGAATGCTTGTTATATCTGATTTATTTTGTAATTTTACTATCTACATGTACTTTGTTTTTCCTCCTTGATCTGGGCCCATTCTTGACAGACCAGATTCATATGGAAATTTAGCTGCTGGGCTTAGACGTTATCAAAGATTTTAAAACAAACATCTTGAAAGATTCTTAAACAAACAGTGGTTTATAATAATTTACAAACTGAAATAGTGTTAAGTCACTCAAAGTACACTGTATATGATAAAGACTGACACACTGGCATTGTGGTCCAGTTTTCCTAGCCATAATATTGTCACAGTCTGTGAGGTGATTGGTAATAAATCCCTGTAAATCCCATGTGGTTTTTCTTTGCAGGCTGACCTGGCTGGAGGACTGACAGGAGGAGAAATGGTGAGTGGTACCAAGTGTTGAGTTGGAGAGGAAAGCAAATGATAATCAAATTAGTACTGCTTATATGTTGAAATAATTAAAATTAAAAATTACTCCACCACGAATTCTATTGAATATAATTATATATATTTTACAAAGTTTGTTAAAAACTCAGTCTGTAATAACAATTAGAACTATATTCTTATATTATACCATTACCTGAGAAATTTCTGCAATCTGATTGGTGGAGAGCAGTGGTATTTCAGTGTAATTTTTAAATACCTACATGTGAAAATTACAAACCCATTCAAATGCACAAGATGAAATAAACAGATGCTTTTGCAGAAATTTCTCAGGTATTAGTATAAACAAATAATAGCATGATTTGTACATGGTATTTGGCATAAATGTCACTCATGATATTTCAAAGTTGTACCAAATTTCACTTGCCTAACGGCTCATGAAATTTCATAGAACAACTTTGAAATGTCACTTGTGGTATTTATACCAAATACCACAGACTACAAATCATGCTATTACCTATACCAAAATCTTAACATTACCAAGCAAATTTACCAAGACTATCACTTTTCCAGTATTGTACATGTATTCAAAGTAAGTATTTAAACATCACATGGAGATAACTGATCAACACTAAATGCCAGTTGTAAGGTACATTGTACATGTACAGTACATATATCTTCTAATATTTAACATTTTATTAACAATAGTTTCATTTTTTTTTGTAGAATGCTGAAAGCCAACCTCCACTGGCCAAGACACTCCTGAGCTCTCTTGCTGTATGTACTTTTTTATTACCCCGATTTTACATAACTTGTAAGGTCCTTAGTAACCGAGAAAGGAAACAGAAAAGATAGTTGAATTGACTTCATAATTTATGGTTGAATGTTTATATTGGCCTGCACTCCATCTCCAAAACTTACATGTTGTTTTTCTTGTAAAAATGAGAACGATTGATGCAAAAAAAAAGGAAAGTGCATGAAAATAGTAACAACCGCTCAGAAAAATGTTAGGAAAGATTATAGTCTACAGAAACTACTCAATGACTATTCTTGTCTGAAATACAATGTTAAGACCAAAACTGGTCAGATGGCTTCTTAAGGACTTCTAATACATATATCAACCTTTATTGCCATCTTTGCATTGTTTTGCTTGTATGGATTGCTTGAGAGGAGCCATTGATAGTGATTGCACATGAAATTATGGAGAAAATAAATGTGTACATGTATTAATGATACTGTGCATGTAGCCTCCTTCTGGTGTCATTTAAAGGGTCGGCTAAAGTGGCGTGGCAGTAACGTGGTCAGGTTTAAGGATGGGACAAACAGTCATAGATTTGACAGTAATAGTTTTATTTCTTCTCCTATTACTTTGCAGGACCTGCTTTTCTGTCCAGAATTTACTGTTCATACAAACAAAAAGAGTGGACCAGTAAGTATATTAATTATAAGCAGGGGTGGATCCAGACCTAGTTCACCTAATTTCCAGAAACTTCCCCAATACTTTACGTTTCAATTTGTTTCGTCTTTTTGTGGTTGTACATGTGAGTTATGTTTTTTGTCCTTTTGAATCAATTTTTACCTTCCCTACCCTCTCCCATCAGGTTTATTCAACTGATTCACCAGTGATTCACGAGAAAAGCCCGGACTTTGTTGTATTGTTTACAGTGAACTAGTCAAAACGCAATCTAATTGGTCGGGTTATTTCTGATGATTTGGAAACCACACTTCACAAGCACAGGAAATTGTGTTGGTGCAGCTGTCAGTGTGTTTAATAGCCAGTGATATGTCAAGCCATTGCATTAAAACAGTTTCTTGCAAGTGTTGTTCCATACACTATAGGGAGTGGAACTCAATTCTGAACTTAACTAAGAACATAAATAAATGATGCTGTAGAGTAAAATATTGAAAATGTTGATTGATTTCAATTGAGATATCAAGGTACTCAAATTGCACCAGAATGCATTTTAGAGCATCCAGATTTCAATTTTTTTCCGGGGGACCATGCCCCCGGACCCCCCCTAGAAGCCCTGGGCCTTTGGCCCCTCATTCGTCCATCGCCATTCGAAACTACTCATCATTTTGCCTGGATCCACCCCTGATAAACCTCCAATGTGGACAAGCAGGGTTCATACAGGCCCTTGAAGTCCTTAAAAGTCCTTGAATTTGGTTGATGAGAATTTAAGGCCTTGAAGTCCTTGAAAATTGAGGTTTTGAAGCGAAGTCCTTGAAAATTTGTACAATTCTGTGTTGTACAAATTATAAACTGTCAACAAACATAGTTGAACATTTGATGCCAGATACATGTATGTGTTGAAACCTATATTCAATAAATTTATTTTGACTTGACCTCCTGCTTAAGCATATATTGTGTTGTGTTTAAGAAAAAATTTGGTCCGTGAAAAAGGGTCTGAAGTCCTTGAAAAAGTCCTTGAAACTCCTTGGATTTTGTTTTTGTAAATCTGTACAAACTCTGGACAAGGCCCAACAGTTCAAGTTCAGGTGCTTGTTTAGAGAACAACATCATTTACAATGCCACCCTGACAACAGAAAACAATGAGACAAAAAAACTACATTTGTACGCTGGAAACGAATTTAAAGCAAGATTCAGAAACCACAAAATGTTGATGAACAATGAAAGATATGCCTCAAGCACAACACTTTTGTCCTATGTTTGGAAATTAAGGAACTTGTTTAATGTAAAGAAATTGAGATGGCATTTCTTGCAAAATGCTTCAAATCAATATAATTTTACTAGAGACTAATACAGTGTAGTCAATGTTCAAATTTATCAGTAAATTTGGTGTTGTGTACATGTACATGTAGAATCATGATGGCTATTCTTGATTTGTGTGCACTAGGAGCAGCCAGAAGACCTGGCCAGTATAGACAGCTGTGAGTACATCTGGTGAGTACGGCTCAAAACTTTCAGGACTGGGTTACAATGAATCTTTCTGAACACATGGACTCACCTGAGTGACACCTTGTTTCAAATACATGTACACATATGTTTACATGTAGCTTGTTGTTTAAAATCTTGAATGATCTACAGTCTGAATCATGTATTGTTTGTCTTTTGTCTTAGTCATACTTTTTTTGTTTTAATAACATTATAAACAAAGTACATTGTAATATTAATAGTTCTTAATAATATCCGTAAAGTTGCTGTTCCCATAGGCAGGGTGATAGTAATTTCAGTTATCTAGCAGGTTATTTTTTAATACAATAAGAGACAAATCGTTTTATAATGTATGTTTAATCAATGATCTCTCCATTAATCAAAATAATTTAGCATGTGAAATTTCTATTTATATTTGGATGTTAAATTCAGTGAATTGTATCAAATTTTGGCAGGCATTGTTCGTTGGAGTTTCAAAGATACTAAAACTGAAATGATTTTTTAAAGATGTGAACATACTTTCTCCCTCATTATATTAAAATGTACTCAAATTATGGTTTGTAGTATTAAGGATTAAATCACTTGTGGTTCATCAAAATTCTTTGTAATTTCCCATGCCTGGCAGCTCAGAAAATTGGTAAGAATTTTATCAAAATATGTGTGAACTACACGTTAACCTTCATATCTCTAATCATCATTTAATCTTGTATTGTAATTTTATAAATAATAATATATAAGTTAACTTTTTCGTGGTTGTGCTTGTACCAATATACATGTTTACACTATTAATGCATACAGTGAACAATAACATGAAGTTCTACACATAAAATGTCAGTTGAAACTGTATAAATATTGTGTAAAAGATTATTTTAACATGTGTACATTTGAAAATAAAATTGTACATTGTAGATGTATCTTCATGCCACTGAGTAATATCCTGCTATAAGGTTGTTAAAACCAGTGATATTTTGTTGTTGTGTATAGGGAAGCTGGTGTTGGTTTTGCCTCTTCGCCTCCCAGTGTTCCACAGTATGACTGCAACAGAACAGAAATCCTCAAACTGCTCTTGACTTGTTTTTCAGAAGCAATGTACCTGCCCCCAACACGTAAGTGATGACAGACTATGTATCTGGCAGACAGCCATCTGTGTAATGCCCAGAGATGAACTTCATACACTTTAACATAATCCACGTTTAGACCAAATTAATTTTCTCTTTGTTATGTTGGTCTGATTAATCCACTTTGTGTTTTAAAATAGGACACCAGTTCTTCTATACATGTAAAAATTTTATGTTTTTTTTAAAGATACACCTGGTGTACATGTATGTTTTTTCAAACAACATAGGGTTTGTACACCTCCTGAAACTCATGAAAAGTCTGATTTGTTTTTTCTTCCTGGAAACTCCTAGAATTTTTACTTGATTCATGGAGAACTCCTGAAAAATTGAAATAAAACTCTAGAATAATTGGTTACTATAATTATAATCGAATTATATTTTATAAGTTGTGTGAATAAAATGTTAATAAATATGTATTTGCACCTCAGCTGAGAACCACACCAGACCCAACAAATGGTTGAGTTTCTTTGCATCATCTGAGAACAGGTTTGTGGATCAATTTTCAGAATTAACTTAAAATTTTAAAATTAGCTTTGTGTTGTTTGATTTTGAAGGCTTAAACTAAGTTTTTATGACACTTTAATATTATTGATCATCTTGATATCTGGAGAACTACTTGCTATTGAATGATAACATTTAATTGTGTCACAGTAATCGGTTTTATAATTGCAAGCATTTGGACTTGAGTAAAATATAAATAGAAATGTTTGATGAAATTTCTTTTTTAGAAATAGGTAATTGTAAAGTTGAAAGCAACTATGATAAACACAGTGTTTCTTCTCATAATAAGGAGGCATTCTTTGTTTTAGTGTCTCTTAACTAGTTGATTTATTGTGTTTTAACTACTCTCTTGACAGGCATGCTTTACCACTCTTCACCTCTCTCCTAAACATCGTCTGTTCTTATGACCCAGTTGGATATGGTATCCCGTAAGTATGCAGAATGAATGGCAAATTGAAAGTACATGTATTCATGAGTCAACTCTGTGAGTTGCCTTTGTTTATTGTCAGGAAGGTGGCTGACAACAGAATAAGGCACACCATTACGTGTACATGTACCTTCATGTTGCACAGACACCTGCTTGTTTCCAAAGCCAGCATTTAAATGTGGAACATTTGAAAATCAATCAAACAGAAAAGTTTCTGATCGGTTAAGAGGTCAACAAAATGACATAAATTCGAGTTAACTGGAGTTTGTGTACATTATGGTTTAATAAAATTATGTTGTAATGTTTAAAACATGTCACTGTGTTGAGGTGTCACTGGTTGAAATACAGTAGGTATGTAACAGTATTGATGTGATGTTGGTATAAAATGTGGTAATCATGTAAGCAAATTGAGGTGTACATGTAGTAAGTTAGTGAAAGTATAGTATTGTGTTATTAAAATAAATCTAATATTCATAATTGAATTAATGTGCATAAAGTTGGTGTTAGTAGAATAATTACGTGTAAGCATATTGATTTAATTAGTAATAAGATGATGTGCGTTTAGTAATTGTGTGAGTGTGTTGATGTGTCATTCACAGTTATGGTAATCATGTGTTGTTTGTGTAGGTACAACCACTTGATGTTCGCAGACTACCGAGAGCCCCTTGTGGAGGTTGCATCTCAGTTACTAGTGGTCCTACTTGATCATGACACTGGTCAGGCGTCAGCAGCTCCTGACTCTCCAGATGTTGCAGGACCCTCAACACAGGATCTTGAGGTACATGTACCTATTTGATTTCTGTTTTATTCCATTATTATTATAGGCATGATATACTGTACATAGACCTGAATTTTGTATGTGTAGACAAAAAAGCCTCTCAAAATAGCTCACATAAGTACAGTGGATGTAAGAGTCGAGCTTCTAAATTAACATTGGAAAACTCTTGTACTGTATTGAACAAAAGTGGGAAGCTACTACATGTATGTTGCAGTCAATGTATCACTTTGATTTGAAGAGTCTTTGCAGCCCTTTTTTGCTGTGTTGTACTCATTAGTCTCAAAGCTAATGCTTTTGGCTCATAGTTGCAAGAAAAGTTTAGTTTGTTTCATTTGTTGTGGATTTTTTTTATCAATTAGACTGATTGTTTGGTTATTTCTTTTGTAGGGTTCACCAGTGGATAATCTGTTCTGTAACTATCTGTCCAGGATTCACAGGGAAGAGGTGGGTGGCAACTGTTCACTCTCAATTGTCAACCATCCAACTCTTTTACTGATTTATTCACTAGTTAATTAATTAATTAATTAAATCATTACTTAATATGTACATGTAGTTAATAAAACCACTATTTAAGTAACTCGCTAACCAACACATGACAATGCTTTTGATTGACGTATTCTGGAATAGAAATATGAGGAATAAAAACACCTTTAATCGAGAAGTAAGCTTCTTCAGAAACACATGAAACAAATTGTATGTTTTAGGCTCATCCTAATTCTTAATTCAGATAGTTGAATTATTGTTTACTGGTTCGATAAGATATTTAGAAATTTTCCCCAATGTATTTATCCAAATTATTACTTTTGCAAAAGAAAGCTCTGAGATTTATACACTTTGTCAATAAACGAGAAAGTGCTATCCCATTGTTTTTGAAAACAAATACTCTTCCTGCAAATTTCAGCTACTATGAAACAATTGCTAACCTAATGCATGATGTAATTCATCAAACTGCATCCTCTAACATTTGTAATCTATTTTCATTCATAAGTGATGTTCATTCATATAACACATGTACAAGATCATCAGCTTCGAACAATTTATACACACAATATTCACGAACAAATATACAAATTAACTCTTTGTCATGAATTGGTGTACGACTGTGGAACAAGATCCCAGAACCTCTGAGAAAGCTGCCTAAAAAATCATTTAAGAAAAGATTGAGATTGCATTTATTTAATAATTTAGAAAAATTGGGATATGATGCTGAGGTCTCCAAGCTTGATTTCTCTTAACTTACAAATTATCTTTCAAGTCTCATTTATTATTACATTAATATAGACTCTTTTCTTTTCTTCCTTTCCCCCCCCCTTTTTTTCCTTTATACTATCACTTTCATATCCTACATTCAATAATGTATATTTTCTTTTAATCTTCCTATTCACTTTAGTTACTTTGTCCATATCCATATGACCGACTCATTTTCTCGTACACAAACCTGTCCTGATTAGCTCTGCTACCTGTGGGTGTGTGTATCTCCTATTGTATGTAAAATTAATTAATAAAAGAACTGTTGAACTGTTAAACTGTTGAACTGTTATTTCTAATCCAGAATATGGCCAATTGAATGCACCCAAAAGTCGCCACACATACATGTACATAACACCATCGAGACATCATTCAGTCGTTAATAACTTCACTGCATGTTCTGTAACTAATTCAGAAGAAGTTACTTGGCATGCTTTATTTTCATGCGGTTTCTTCTGGTTCCATGTGTTTCCCTACTGACAAATGAATGCATTTTCCTTTTCAGGATTTTCATTTCATTCTTCACGGTTTGGCAAATCTGTTAAACAACCCACTGATCCAGGTAAATAAATTATGTACTGATGAAACTTAATGAAAGAGAAGATAAATGATTCCTTTAGTTCCCAAGCATGTTACATTCAGTGAAAATACTTTAGTATTGTTAGATTGTGACGGTATGATGAGTGTCATGAGTGAAAAAAATGTAGACTCTGGTAAATGATGTGCAACAAGAGTTTGAAGCTGGTTATTGTGGTCCATTTCAAACAGAAACATTTTTATAGTTAAACTTACCTGACTGCACAATTTCTTATGTCAAACTAAAACTGTTGGTGTTACACTCCACTGATAACAAAACGGGCTAAACTCTGTTTGCTTAACTGTACCAGCACACAGCTACATGTATGTATGTACTTTTGTTTGTTGTTGCAATCAAACCATGGTTCAGAACTACATGTAAGAATAACTTTTCGAATGTTAATTGTTTATGGGCTAGTCAAGTACAGTAATACGCCAATGTCACGTCAGTCAACTGCAGTCAAATTCTCGATTAACCAAAAAAGGATTTATTGTTACAAATAACAACAAAATTGATTTATATAAAATCGGCAGGATAAATGAATCAATCAGTGGTTTTGAACATGTGAAATCAAAGTTTCATTTGTTTTAATTCAGACTTATTTGCCAAACTCGTGTAAGAAGATCAGTTTCCATCAGGAGTTGTTGGTCCTGTTTTGGAAAATGTGTGACCAAAATAAGGTAAGAGGCATTAAGTCTACTTGTTCCTAATGATGTTCATGTAAATACTGGAACTGGAGAATCTCGTATCAAATGTAGTATTTTTACCTTTGCTTCTTGTCCTTGATATTATCAGTTATAATTGTATAGTAATTTGATGTAATGCTGTACAGTACAGTACATTACAGTATGATATAATGATAAAAGTAATAATATAAATAATAATGATGATGATAATGATGATGATAATGATAATATAGTGATAATTCAATGATAGCAATTTGTTGAATAGACAATATTTTGTTGGAGGGCATGTCATTCATATGTAAACTGAGTTGGAGATAGCTCGTATCTTCTTAATATAATCTTTTCAATCATAGTTTGGGTAAACTGTTAGTAATAGATGAAGAAAATGTTAAGACCATCAAACTGACTCTGGGATTTTTTTATTACAATATAAAGAATAAGGGCACTTAGTTTGGTTGACCTATTCATTTTTTTGGGAGTTGTTGTTATTTTAATTTGTTCAGTTTTCAGTACAGACTTGGGTAACAATTAATAATGAAAGTTCTGCTGCTAATACTGTCTGATTTCTCGTTTGCAGAAATTTCTGTTCTATGTCTTGAAGAGCAGTGATGTACTGGACATCTTAGTTCCCATTTTGTACCATTTAAATGATGCAAGATCAGATCAGTGTAAGTAATTTCCCTTCCTTTCTTTCTTCCTGGACTAAAATGCTCCATTTTTAAGTGGTGCAACTGCTTCATCACACAGCTGTCAAGTTTTAAATTGTTGTGCCCAACAAAAATTAATTATCAAAAATTTTGTCTTAAATTGACACAGTCGTGAACAGTCGTGAACCATCAGCCTTTGTCGGCTGGCTGACCAAACCTCATCGGACAGACTGGCATACTCTGCAAAATTCTGTTTCACGTCTTTGCTGACCATCAATCTGTGTACCCGATCAAACCTTACTTGGTGCAGCTCTCTGTGATACTATTTCTTGATTTTGTTTCTTGAAGAACTGAGGAAGAGCTTTTCTGTATGAAAAATTTGTATAAAAAGTAAATTAGCTAAGCATTATGTTGTTCCTAAACAATGGGGAAACGGAGTTGATGAGGAAGTAAACAAAATACTCGAACTACATGTATAGTGATGTTCATGAACCTTCGAATGGTGTGTTGTGCTCTCTAGAATTTTGCAATGGAAGTCTGTATGGTAATTTGATATGAATATGTCATAGAAAAAAACTTGATTTAATATTTGATCCAGCAGTTGATCAGTTTGAAAATATTAATACATGTGGTTCTGAACCATCATGCACTGCTTACTGCACTGAACAGGTGTGATTTTTATTGTTTATTCTTACATTCTGTACTGTTAACTCCACAGCTAGACTGGGTCTGATGCATATTGGTGTCTTTATCTTGTTACTTCTCAGTGGAGAGAGAAATTTTGGTGAGTTTACCAAGAGAGGCATTATCTATGAGACCAGCGGTGTATGGAAAGTACTAACAGACGTGTTTATTTATTGCATTTGTTGGACATCTTGGACACATACAATCACGTTTTACACACTTTACGACAATATTACTGTTGTACATGTAAGTTTCTATTTTAGTATCTAAGAATTAAAGGATATGATGTTTATATTAGTCGTTAATTTTGGAAGTTAATGGAAATGCTAAAACTTGTTATTACTTTGAACTGTGGTCAGCTAAATCAGCCCTCTGTAAGTTGCATTGCCACACAAAATTATTTCCATTGTATGTTACTGCAAATAATCAACTGTTACTGAATGTACAGGTGTTCGTCTAAACAAGCCGTATTCCGTCCGGGTTCCCATGGACATACCTGTGTTCACAGGGACACATGCTGACTTCCTGATCATTGTAAGTATAGAGACACTTCAGTTCACTGGACAAGTGATTTTACTTAATATTGTTTTTTACGGTCCCCGCATTAAAACCTATTCACAAAGCAGTCATCTGGAAAGTGCCATGAGTTGTATAGTGTGATGGCCGGCTATTTGAGTTTGAGCTGTGCTGAAGTCTGAATATTATATAGAATAGCCTGGAACCTAGAGTTTGGATTCTGTTGCATTCAGCTACAAATTAGAAAAAGGAATGTAAGTCGAGTTTTTACAAGTGACCAGGGCAACATGAAATGGTAAATTATCATCAATTGAACAAAGTCTTTTGGAACATTTGTGTTTTACAGGTATTTCACAAGATTATTACGACTGGTCATCAGAGGTTACAACCCTTATTTGATTGCCTGCTCACTATCGTCGTGAATGGTTTGTATGAGGAATGCTGCTGCTTGTAATGAATGATTTTAAGTCCTGTTAGGCAAGGTGATCTTGCAACCTGTTACACAAGGTGATCTTGCAACTTGCAATGCAATACCAATTGTGAAGCAAGCTGCAACACAAACTGTGCGTGTACAGTATCTCCCTTCTTCAACTTGCTATGGGAAAGTTTCTACTTTTTCCAATGTTGTACTGAAAGCCGGTTGCAACGTGTAACACGTACCTTGGAACCTGCATCGCATCATGTGTCACAGTATGATTGAAAAACCCAATCAGAACAGCAGTAACATGAGGTATTGTTAAATCGCTGACATATCAATCTTACATGTATCACAAATCAAAAATGATTTGCTACAGTACCCTCCCCAGGAAACATACCAAATCCCGATCGACGTGGGATCCGGGATCGGGATCAGAAACCAAAAAATGTCCCGAAGCCTCAGGGATCGCACACACAGATTTTGAATGAATTTGAGGAGTGAACCATTTTGCACATCGTTTGTTTCCTTTCCCGAAAACTATTGGGACCAAACAAACTGGATAACACAAAGGCAACTTTTAAAAAATTTGTCAGTTGACGTATGCAGGTTATGAAAAGAGTTGGAAGCATATGAAACCACTGATTTACAGCTATCGTTCAAATTGCATTACAAGTTGCAGAACAAATTTCCTTGTCTAACATGTGCAGTGCCTTTACTGATTGGAGTTTGAAGGAAAAGGTTGAATATGTAGCTAGTTATAACTTTTTTCCCACTTTCCTTTCAGTATCACCCTATCTTAAGTCATTGTCAATGGTGGCTGCCAACAAGTTGCTTCATTTGCTAGAGGTAAGTGTATTTGTCACTGGTTATGAAACACTCGCTTTTCATTGGGATTGTGAGAGAAGACTGCTCCATTCAATCTACTTTGCTTAATTGAAAGTGACAGTAATTCGTTCAAAGTAAAGTGACATGTTTATATTTTGCAGTAGAATATTGCAGCTGTTGGTGATACATTTAGCATTCATTGTTTTGTTGTGATACAGCACAATTCGTAACTTATAAAAAAGTTCTCGAAATTAATATTTGTTATTATCAGTGAAAATGTCTTACAGTCTTAGATGTACTCGTAAACAAATAGACTGGTGAAGTCAGCTGAACACAACATGAATACACATGGTGACTCAGCAATGTTTCATGCAGGCATTCTCCACTCCCTGGTTCCTGTTCGCAAACCCAACCAACCATCACTTGGTGTTCTTTTTGTTGGAAATCTTCAACAACATCATCCAGTATCAGTTCGACGGTAGGTTGATGAGATCCATTTTTTTCTGTTTTGGGTAATAGTTTGGTTTTTTTCATTGCAGAGTTTTGTCATTCTTGTTCAACGTGTCTGCATGTACACAGACATCTTCATTTGTATCACACCAACAAGGAGACGAACAAGAGTTGAAAGGAAAAACAATTACTATGACTATGACTATGGCTATGACTATGATTATCAAAGTTTCTGAAATGTTGACAAGAAAATTAGATAAACAAGAAGGAAAATTCTCGTTATCTGGGTCCCATTGTTTGAAAAATTTATCACTTAAAGATCTGTGCAATTACTTTGTATGAAATATGTCTAGACTTTGCCTGAAAGAACAAAGCAATCAGAAAGCAAAGTTTGAGTTTAACAGACCCGCAGAACCTTTTGTTTTCCCTCGCCACCTACAGTGTTTACGTAACAGTTTTAACAATTGATGGTGGTTTAGCAGCTTCCGTGTTTGTTTGGTCCATCGGTTTGGGGGTTATAGCAAGAAATGAAGTGACTTACACATTGTTTGGTGCGACAGTTTTGATGTTACAGGAAAAATAAAGTAACACAAGTCAGATTTGTCTTTTTCATTAAAAAACGTTTCTGGCTAAAGTTCCTTTGTTACATCCCCATTATAGGGATGCAGGTCAAGCAAATGACTGAAGAAAAGCTTGAGCTGTTATGATCAACCTAATTCGAGAGAGGTTGCTTTAGAAAAACATAAAACACAGAACTCATTGGTTGCCAGTATGAACATTTAACATGCCTAGTTCACACATGATATATAAGGCTGTGTTCACACTTGGCGCTGAGCACGGTGCCCGAGTACGATTCTTGCTGGGAACGAATGTGAACACACTTTTTTTCAAGTACCCAAGCTAGAATCCAGGTACGGTGCCCGTGCCCGAGTACAAAATCTCGACCTTGTACTCGGGCACTGAAATGGGCACTGATTTGTGAACGCAACCTAAGATTCATATTTTATGTTTTTACAAAACAAACTTTCTTGAATTAGTTGTATAAAGTTGAGCTAGCTAAAGTCTGTGCTTTTTTTCTTCAAGGAAACTCGCATTTAGTCTATGCAATTATCAGAAAGAGGAACATATTCCACCAGGTAAGTGTACAATTTGGTCGTTTATTGTTGTTGTAGAATAAAGCTTTGAGTGCCAATGTTTAATTAACCCTTTCAGCCCAGCCAGTTTATCAACATCAGTTTTCTCCTTACATTATCAAGACAAAATAAGTTGTTTGGTGGTGAGAATAAAGGAATTGATCACACAAAATAAGCTATCTAGTATGAAAAGTGAAGTTCTCCCAAACTGTTTAAAAGGAACATATGGAAACAGTTTTGGAGAATTTAGCAACATGTCAAATGTTGTGTTTGGGGCTCAGAGGGTTAAATAGTGTACAAACATTGTTCACTGAAGGCGGATGAGGTTAAACCACTCTACTGCGATATTTATACTTATTGTCTCAATACAATCATGTTATCCTAAATCCCCCTTCCTCCACTTCAACGTTGCTTTTTTCCATTTTTAATAGGGATAATTAATTGAACTACCGGTCAGCATTGTACCGGGGGGAGGGGAGGGGAGGGGGGGGGCAGTTAATATTTTTTACCCAGAAAGTGCCTTTCTTGGTGATCCTATAACTCTAAAACTTTGCTATCTTACAGGTACATGTAATTTAGAGTAAATGTGATTATAAGTAACTGAGAACGAAATTATACTATTTATTTTATCATAAACGTGCACTGTTTGCCCAATATCATTGTTTTTGTGAACATTGGTCATTTCTCATCAAACAAGGGCCGTCACCAAAGGGTTTAATAACGTACTTGATAAAGCTGTCAACTAGTTGGGAAAACTTTAGTTTTAATCATGCTCAGCGTAAGGTGTGTCACCAGATATTCAACCATGTGCAGTAATTACGATGGCCGGAGGCACATCGTTAAAAATTCGAGGCCGTTCGGGTCGTGTTTGGCTCATCCCGCAGTATATTGCTCAGTGGTCAGCGGTATGATCGCGCAAAGGAACCGACAAAGACTTGTAAATACAGTGGCTTTAGCACAACAAACTCAACTCTGAAAAACGTTCGACTTCGGCCATCGTGCAGGCTACTTGAAGCCACTTGTTGAATAAGTTTCCAAGTACAAGTCACTTACATGACGTTATGTCTTGTTCGGACACACAGGCAATTTTTTTCTGTATCATTGAATAAATGAAACATGAAAGAGTATCTTCTTTCTGCATAGCTGGCAAACCTTCCAACGGATCCAGCCACAGTTCAAAAACCAAGGAAACGTAATGCGTCCCACAGTTCTGGAGACGAAGCAGCTACAGGGTAAGAATTGTGCTGTTTATATCTGTTGTGTACATGTCACAGGCTAAGAGTTGTGCTGTTTATATCTGTTGTGTACATGTCACAGGCTAAGAGTTGTGCTGTTTATATCTGTTGTGTACATGTCACAGGCTAAGAGTTGTGCTGTTTATGTCTGTTGTGTACATGTCACAAGCTAAGAGTTGTGCTGTTTATATTTGTTGTGTACATGTCACAGGCTAAGAGTTGTGCTGTTTATATCTGTTGTGTACATGTCACAGGCTAAGAGTTGTGCTGTTTATGTCTGTTGTGTACATGTCACAAGCTAAGAGTTGTGCTGTTTATATTTGTTGTGTACATGTCACAGGCTAAGAGTTGTGCTGTTTATATCTGTTGTGTACATGTCACAGGCTAAGAGTTGTGCTGTTTACATTTGTTGTATACATGTCACAGATTAAGAGCTGAGCTATGTACGTTTGTAGTGTACATGTATATATTTGTAGTCATCATTGCAACTCTGACTAACATGTATCACATATTCTCTTACATGGAAAGTAGTTTGCATTTTGAAATCTCTCGTCAAGTGCAAAATCACTGAGTGACTGTTAATTAGCTACGAGCAACCAAGGTTGAACAGAGTCTTTCCGTGAAATGCAGTGTAATCGAGTTGAGATATCCGAACGAAAGTCTTAAACGCTTATGCAGGTCACCCTGAAAATGACCCATGGACTTAAGCAACGTTCAGTGAATTTTATCCAACTTGAACACTTTCTTGCCGTATTTATTGTTGCAGTTCTAAAAAGCAAATGCTATGACTGAATCCTTTTTGTGTCGAGTTTTACAATTCATATACCCAGCGAGTGGCTTAATATGTTTTGGGCTTTATGATCTTCCTCAACAGAGGTGCAAGCTCCCACGGAACACATGCAAATAGTCTGCCGGAGATGTCTGCTGACAGTAAGTTTCCAATTCATAATTTACGTTTTATTACAATTCATCAGTGCCTCGGGTATTTCCTGTTGATTCTTTGTTAGTGTTAGGATGTTCAGAATCATATCCACAACAACCAATTCAAATGAACCCCAGTCACCTGTGTAATGAAAGTTTGACTGTATTTTTGTGTGACTCTTAACACAGTGTAAAGGTTACATACACCTACAGATGTTATGTAGATGCCTGTGTGTAACCAGTTTGTCTTTGATCAAACTCTGTTTGAACACGTACCACAACGTAACATTACTTATTTTAAAGTATTCGTTTGAAAGTTTAATTCCCACGTGTTAGCTTCTTTTAATGTTGATGTGCAGTGCCAGAATTAAGTACCGTTGTCATGAATTTTTCCGAATGAGACGATTACGCAGGTTAATCCATTATCTTTATTCGTGCATCGGACAGGGTTCGTACAACATCCATTGTTAGAATTACCAAAACTTTTACAAAACTTTTCAAAGCTCTTTACTTCAAATTTCCAAAACCATAAAGAGTACAGCACCGTGAACTGTCGACCCCCCCTCCCCCCTCCTCACAAACACACAAAAGAAAGAATTCCATTTCTATGTTTATCATTTGATAACAATACTATACCACAAGTCTATTGTACCAGTAATGTTTATTGGCGACTGTGGTAACAAAACTTAATGAAAGGACAAGTCAAGAGTTCCAGTTAGTAACTGTATAGAAAACTACTTCTGAGTCAATAGCTTTATACTGTTTGGCGCCTTACAAACAAAACATCTATTTGTTAGCAAGACAATCCATGACTTTTCCATATCCTTTTAGACCAAAACTCCTTTTTTCCAAAACTTTCCAGGTCATCGAAAGTACATTTTTAATTCTGAATTTCCAAAACCCGTACGAGCCCTGACCTAAAAACATCACTTATATCCCTTTTAATTAAGGCTGGAAAAAACTAAAGTTTTATAAAAAAAAAGGCATTTATTTTGCTGCATAGTGTAATTTTCGAGGGTTAAATCTACAGTGCAAGAGGTACGCCGGCGACCAGGGAGTGAGTCCGAGTCCAGTGACGTGGAAGGCCCATCAGCCGGAGAACAATCCCCACCCCCCACTCCCCGGGGACGAGAAAGGAAGGCTATTGGAAGGTCCATCTCTGTGTCAAGTACAAGTTCCTTTATAGCAACACCAGAATGGGTGAGAAACAGATAAACTGTTCGTCGATTTTTTAATTGATGTTAATAATCAAATAAGATGGTTATGGAACAACGTCATGTGGTTTCAAGCCTTAAATACTGTGATCAGGTTTATATGATTACAAGTGAGATAGATAATCTTTATTTATACACGGTTGTAATCGTGGAGACTGATCATATGCATACTGTGATTGGCTTTAGGTGCAATCATGGAAACAGAAGCTCCCCCTACAGACAATCATGAGGATGTTGCAGGTTCTGGTTCCACAGGTGGAAAAAATCTGCATTGACAAGTAAGTGAGTGATACTACCAGGCTGGTCAGGTGTGGTCTCGCGTGCACAACTTCAGCATTTCTCGTTGTCACACAAAGTATACATTTACTGAAAGTGTGTTTGGCTTATTTTTAAGGTAGTTGTTTTGTTGTTCCCGGGGAAGGTTATTTTATTGTTCGTGGGGAAGGAAAGAATTTTGCTTTTTGGGGGGGATGTTATTTTGTTGTTTGTGGGGACGGAGGCGATTTTGTTGTTTGTGGAAGTGATTTTGTTGTTTGTGGAGGAAGGAGTTGATTTTGTTTCCAGGAGGTGGTTTTAATGTTTGTGGAGAAGGAGATGATTTGTTAA
>JANRMR010105402.1:0-13251 GCA_025434825.1 Bergia sp. 'catenularis' | reverse complement strand
AAAAATTGGTGAGAGAGATTTAAATAACTTAGTTTGATTTCAAAACGGATATAATTAATTGGTAATTGAACTTCGTGCCGTGCACTCCACTCAGTTCAATTACCATTATAAATCAGTTATGATAACAAAATTGAGATATGAATGAAACACCAAATCCAGTTTCACGCCCATCAGCAACTCAACTCAGCCGAGTCAACCCGGCAAGCTAGCAGAGAGTCAAATTTGAAAACAGAAGTGCGGTTTTAAAACCTATAATGAAAATATATTATACGCAAAAGTTTTTTACACTTTGTCACATCATTCAGCCCACCAGCTAGTAATGTTAAAGTTATAACCATGAATAATTAGTGCCTAATTCAAAATCAACCAAAACTTTAAAACATCTTCCAAAGTCCACAATTATGTCTTATATTAAACCTGGTTTTCATGTGTCGGGAAAATCCCAGACAATCATCGATTTCGCTGTTTACCGAATCCCCGATTGACTGAAATGTTCCCGACATATGAAAACCAGACTCTCGCATGACCCCGACCATCGAGAAAATCGGGGACACGTCGGAAAAATAGAAAGCGTTTCTATTTTAGCGATTCACCCCGACTATCCCAGATGATCGGGGTTGAAGAATGTATCGTGTTCTCTTAGGTCGATAGACTACAAGTGGTTCCTATTTTCCCTCTTGAATCCGTCGAGCCGCAGAGAAAAGAAGTCGCGAATGCCGGCGCGTGGAAACTGGGGCGAGAGAGACGAGAGTCGTCTCTTTTGCAAGGGAAGAGAGAGAGAGAGAAAAATAGAAAAATCTTTTTCTCTCTCCTCTCCCCAGTGTTTTCGCAGCGGCAGCCTAGCTACCGATTTTCGTCTCGAAGAACTCAAGAAGAAAAATAGGGACTACTCGTAGTCCAATAGGTCGAAAAAGTCTGGGAGGGTTGGGAAACACCAAATTCGCCGATCCCCACGTATGAGAACCAGGCTTTACTAAAAAACCGAAATCTACAACAGACATGCTCGTTAGAGCATAACTCCAGAACATGCACTTTAATCCGACAACAAAAACCCAACTTTAGATTTTCTTGATTTTTTAAATCAAACCACTCTGGCGATATTGTTGTGCAGCAAGCAAATCTAGAACATACTTCAGATGATGTGGGTACACTTTCAAAATGCTGCTGAGAATGCTGTCCATACGAAGATATTTTTCCATTGAGCTAAAGCAATACTTAGAAATTCAGAAAGTGTTCAGAATTTCAAAACGAAGAGATCGTAGTATTTGGCAAATGAACTGTCTTCGTTTCCAAATTTGGCCCTGTTTAGTAGCATGCTTGGCTAGTCTTCAAGTAGCGCAAGGATGTGAACTGAAACTTATGCAAAAGGAAATCAATACATGTTCATTCAGCTCAAAGCAGAGGTCATCCGTTTGTTTCAAATTTTTTCACCTTGTATAACCTCCGAGCGAATCTTTTTCGGTTCTCAGCGAAAGGCTTTGTTGATAACGCTCTGCTTTTTTAGGAGCTCACGGATACCTTAAAATTTAAATCGATTTTTCTCCATCTTTGTTGTTCCATCCGTTTCAATTGTCTTTTTCACCATTTGAAATCTAGAGTATCGAACTCTCGCCCCGATCGAGTACGATACATTACTCTGTTACCTCACCCCGGCTTGGCGAGTTACCCCACCTTGAGCGTTTACAACAGAAAATACTTACAAAACCTAACGCCACCTAGGCGGGTTACCCGCCCTGGCTGAACGGGCAACCAGCCTCGGTGGGGTACCCCACCTCTCATGTAAACGTGATCAAGATAAAAAGAGAGATCATATGAACAGGCAGGTTACCCCACTTCGCCGGGTTACCTCACCTACCCCGGATCCCCCAGCTCCATGTAAACAGGCCCAAATTAAGCATTGAAGATCGAAATTAAAAATTCAATTTTTGGTGCTACTACAAATATGGCGTGCACATATGCCATCTCCTAAAATGTTTAGTTTTTGGATATTGGAGTATAAAGATATAAATAGTAAGTAGGACAAGGGTAACAGTGCACTGATGACTACCAGCGGTGTTTTATAGCTTTTGTATGTGAGGGGTAACCAGTAATAATGAGCAGATTTGGTATTAACAAAACGCGCGCTCCTGATTGTTTTATCAAACACCGAATACCCTGTGCTGTTCACTTCAGCCACTCATGCATGAAACAAGCGCGCGCGCGAGAAGGACGTGCGTAAGATTGAGGCTTTTTTTCGCTCAAAAAATGGAGATAAATTATTTTTAAAAGTGCTATTCACCTGTTTGGTTAATACTAAAATAATTCGCGCCTCGGTAAATATCCATCACTAGCTCACCTCCACTTCGGGGAATAATTGTTAAATATATTTTTTTAAATATAGTAAGTTGAAGTGCTGTATAAATATCCCAGGTAATTGCTTCCAAACGAAAGTCCTATAAGGGACATTCGTACATCACTTCAATTTACCATATTCAAAAAATCTTTGGCAGCTGTTAGTTCGACGATTGTATTCTCATAGTTTGGTCTGCTTATATTTTGAATTTCGTTCAGTAAGCAACAGGTATTAAGAAGTAAGAAGTAGAGAAATGCAGATATTCACTCCACAAGGGCTGAGTGTCAACTAAAGATGTGAATGATATGAGCAGTCCCTTTTATAGTGGAACTTCCTGTTTAACCTGTTATGTTTAATTTGACGGCAGTCTAAAACAAATTTAAGAGCAACGGAAAAACCTTTTAGCTCTAAAAAGAGTTGTAAAGCAATGAGAGCAGTGATAGTGTTAAAGACCTGTCATAAAGACCTGCTATCAGCTGCCACGATCCCTCGCTTTTATTTATATTTGTATTGGTGAGTAAAGTAAGTCTTCGTTAGATTTTCACTCCTTGGGAGACGATCTCTCCCTCTCTGTCGACAACATCACTCAGTTTTGAGACGTTCGAGTTCGACTTCAACTCCGTTAAAGGGGCTGCTTCACGGTATTATTGCACAATCTTTCTATCGCTCGGCAAGAAACCTTATCAATACAAAAATAACGGATGCTTCGAATAGTTCAAGCACCATTCTACCTTCAGCGTTACAAATGCGGTGTGGATGGCTTAATTTCGTGGACGATTGAAACGAATTGCAGTTATGAATGCTGGAGCGAATTTAGTGTTGGCCCGTAGGATATATTATTGACTTAGTGCTACAGCGCCAAAATGCTTCGATCCATGACAATTATTTGTTTGTTAAAGGCTTTGTTTCTCAAATTAAACAGCATTGATCAATATACTGTGAATAAAAATGAAAGGAACTATAGTTTTGGAAAGCGGCAGTTTTGTATGAAACGACCGTGAAACTGCCCCTTTAAGTTCGTGGAAAATGAAAAAAGACGGTCTGTGAAAGGATTGCGGTAGTTGAATGCAAAAATTTTAAATTCTTTTATTTTGTCACAAAGAAGGAAACAAAACCTGCATACAACAACCAAAACTTGAAACCATTTTGAGATAAGCCCTGCCCTCCCAGCCCCCTCAGCTCCTACTAAGCCCAACTGATCTACATCTGATATAAGCTCTCAGTCCAATATAAGGACCGATTACCGATTATATAGGGGCCGTTATACTATGTAAGTTTACTGAGTTCTTCAGTTACTTCACTGAACTTACAAATTTTATATAAAAGCTTTTTATAAGAACAACGATTGTGGTTTAAAAATAGCATGGTGAGACGGCTAAGTAAAGCAGGTTTATATATAATGCATGCATTTGAAATTATAAGATCCTAGTATCAACACATATCACGAGAGAGCAGTTCCACATTTCGGCAGCGTTTGTCTTGTTAACATAACCGTTCATTTAGGTACAACCAGCTCAAGTCTTGTTAACATAACTGTTCATTTAGGAATAACCAGCTAAAGTCTTGTTAACATAACCGTTCATTTAGGTATAACTAGCTAAAGTCTTGTTAACGTAACCGTTCATTTAGGTATAACCAGCTCAAGTTTTGTTAACATAACAGTTTATTTAGGTATATATAACCAGCTCAAGTATTGTTAACATAACCGTTCATTTAGGTATAACCAGCTCAAGTTTTGTTAACATAACCGTTTATTTAGGTATATATAACCAGCTCAAGTATTGTTAACATAACCGTTCATTTAGGTATAACCAGCTCAAGTCTTGTTAACATAACCGTTCATTTAGGTATAACCAGCTAAAGTCTTGTTAACATAACCGTTCATTTAGGTATAGCCAGCTCAAGTCTTGTTAAAATAACTGTTCATTTAGGTATAACCAGTTCAAGTCTTGTTAACATAACTGTTCATTTAGGTAAAATCAGCTCAAGTCTTGTTAACATAACGGTTCATTTAGGTATAACCAGCTCAAGTCTTGTTAACATAACTGTTCATTTAGGTATAATCAGCTCAAGTCTTGTTAAAATAACTGTTCATTTAGGTATAACCAGCTCAAGTCTTGTTAAAATAACTGTGCTCGATACATGTTCTCTAAAGATATAACATACATAACCTTTACTGCATATAACATCTGCAAAATGAAAAATAAAAGACTATATTTTGCTATCGTCCTAAACATCACATTTGAAGGATGATGGAAAAATAAAAAACATGTTTGGTTGTTAATAGTCGTACAGCTGCTCAGTCAAGTGAGCGAGTAGTCTTGGGCATAATTTTAAAACCCATAAGTGTCTTTTTTGTCTTGGGAAAAAATCGAACTTCTCAGGATAAGATCGATTGCCATTATATAATTGAACTCAAAGAGAAAAAATGATGAACAAGTGAGTTAGTAATATCCTTCACTTTTTCCAATCGGTCGATAATTTCTGCTTTTCGCTTTACAACTTGTAAGCGATGGCTGATCTGCAAACGGTTATATCTTGCCACTTTTGACTTAAACTCGGTTAACAGAAACATAAAAACGTGTTTGCATTATATTTTACTGATAGATTAGTGGAATACCGATTAGTGGATTTTGGGTGGGGTTATATATAATCTAGGGAGAGACCTCTCGCAGCGAAGGAGAATAATAGTCTGCGGGGAGACCAGTTATAATCAGGGGGGACTAACTATACAAATTGAAACCATCGAGTGTAGAGTTTTCTATATACTGATCCTTATCACACGACTTGGCACAACAAGTCGTTGCTTCAGTCAACTGGTAATATTGTTTTCAAACATAACAGGCTTTAAAAAGGAACCAAAAAGAGTTAATGTAACCCGAACATAGTTTTTTATGATGACGATATTGAGAGAAGAGGGGCTTATCATCTTGACCCAAGGGAGAAGTCATAACCGAAATATTTTGAACTAGCGTATAACGTAGAGCCAGGCGTCTTAAATGCGGGATTCTGCAGCTGTATTATTTTCATTTGATTGATGTTTTTCCATTTTGTTTTAATTATGAATTTTTATGGTACTTTTGGATTGCGATTTATAATGAGCCCTATCTCAAAGATGAAAATATTTTGTTAATTGATGGTATGACTTTCAACTCTTAAAAGAACTAATCAACAGAAAAATATGTAAAAAAAATTGATCTCAATCAAACGCAGAAGGCGCAAAAATGAAATTTTGACGCCTCAGCTTGCATTAAAAGGTAACTAAAATGTTATGAATTATTAAGTAATGTAATGCAGTACTTAGACTGTTTGTCTCTACCAGACTCTTCTACTTTGTCCGAATTATTCTTCCATATTTTTTGCTGCCGTTTTAATTATGCAGGAAACCTTGCTATATGATAAAATATACACCTATTCAGCATTATAAAACTGTTTGAAAGCCAGAACTGACGTTAGTAATTTCTAATCTTGAACAAAATTTAATCAGCACTGGCTTTACAGTTGAATTGTCTTTTAGAAGGTGAGCTTAACCGAAGAAGAGAAACCTGTTTTGTAACATTAGACCAAAGTTTTAGCTGACAGCTGTCAAAATTATCCCATATTTTAATATTTTATTTTTTGAAGAGTCAACTTTATAAGAGATGCCTTTGTCAAAATTCGACAGAAAAAAACAGTCACTGCTGAGGTTAACACCTAGCGTCATTTTCTTTGACTTAGTCTCGGTTTAATGCTTCATCTGTATGTTCAGCTTGACGGTTGGTGTCAGAAATCGTAATCTTTTCATCATTTAAACGGTGACGCCAGTCATTACATTGCCTGGCAAAGGTTTGCTCGAAGACTGAGGAACTCGGCCTTTATTAATGTGAAGTGCTGAACTCGCCTGATGTTTTCAAGCACAATCAACCTACTATCGTGTATGTACCACACAAATAACTAATTATAGTTTTTATTTTTGTATCATAGAATCTTTAGTGATTCGATATGTTCAGGTAAAAATGTGAGGACCATAAAACATGCTTACGTTTTCATTGATGTTTTTCGTTTTGTCATCAGTTTGTGTGTCAGGGTCCTATACTTTCGTATTTTACTCCTTATTTTCAATTCACTAACTGAATACTGTGCCGAAGTCGCCATAAATCGACTTCATTTGTAATTATGTTGATATACGTTTCTCTGTACTAAAAGTAACTAAGTACAGTAACAAAGGACACAAGAGGACTCCTAGTGACAAAAATTCCCGGCCTATTTGATTGAAATTAATACTTTTCTAGTTGGTTTCGCCAGCATTTTTCACTGAAGATTTGAAAACTTGAGACACGACTGCATGCTGCTGTAACTTACTGAATATAACCAAGATAAAGCATGGCAAAGCCCTTAAAAAGCCTATTGCTTTTTCAAATTATAAAGATTTGCGGGAAAATAAGATAGATATCTCACATGGAGCTAGTAAACTAAAGAAAGCACAAAGAGTTCTTGTTTGCCAAACTCTAAATTAACGCTCAAACTCATGACGAGTCGTGAACTCCCAACAAATAAATCAAATTAAACCACAAGCTGCATGATTTCTTGCCCAAACAAATTATAAGCAGCCGAATATCAAAATTACCTACAATGTTTTTATTCTAAAATTTATCTTGCCACAACTATAAACCCTTTACAAACTGCAGAGCAATTTAAGAGAATCTGCAAAGCGACCATTAGTCTTCAGAACCGACTTTACCGATAGAGTGGGTTTTAGCTTTCACAGTTTAATATTTCAAGCTAGCTGGAATACGAAAAATTTCTTCCAAGCTTCATTTCCCTCAAAATTAGGGCAAAATTAAAACAAAATTTAAAACTAACATTTTTTGGTGCTATCATCATCGGTATTAAAAGCAAAGTATCAAACTGCCAAGACTGGTTTATGGAGTCAGGGCGTTTTATTTCAAGTTATTTTGTTTTATTTTAATTTGGAAAGTGTTTTCGTTGCATTATAAATAATGGCGAATCGTTTACATCCCTTTGCGGTAAACTGAACGCCCTGAAATTATTCAAAAAAATTTATGAATGCTAGTGAATTATATAATAAAGTCCAGTAATTAAGCTCAAAAACAATCAAGACAATACCCAGCTCAGGAAATATTATCCAATTACATAACTGAATATTGTTTTTCCTACTCACATCTTTTTGTACTAATAATCAGAGTTGCTAGTGATTTTACGAGCATTCAAACCCGACAGCAAAACAAACATACTACCAATATGAACCGTGAGTAATTTCCGATTTAGATTTAGCATCTCTTCGTTTCTTTAGTCGATGTGCAGCCCGCCCAAAAAACAAGATTTTTTTTCTTGAATCAAGCCTGTTGAATTCTAGTTTAAAAATTTAAATTAGGGATAGTTATTTGATAAATGTTTATTTCAGGTCATTTTCAGATATTGTTTTTTAGTTTTGTCATTTTTATTTTACAAAAGTTTTATTACAGCTGTTTGTAATATTTTCGAATGAGTCGCGTATTCATTTTGTAGCAAGCCGGAATCGTTGGATTTACGCCGCGAAATATCAATAATTGTGATTAATCATTGAATGGTTACGTCAGAAAGCAACAAAAGAAACACTGTTGCCTGAAGCGAAGCAAGCGGAATTCTTGTCTTAGCGGCTTTAACAGAGACAAGTTTATTTAGCGGTAGGATTAACCGTTTAATTTTGTTAATAAAATCTCCGGAGTGGCTTTTAACCATGAAATGAAACAGAGATATTAAAAAATATTGCCCGCGTGTGCGCAAAAGTACTTCATTTATACTTAATACTTCGAATGGTTTGACAGCTAGTTGTAGTGACTTTTTAAACTGATGGAAATCATACAAAAGTTTAATAGAAATATAGTTAAAAACATACAAAAGAAGGAAACTATTTTCTTTTCTTTTCTTTTCTTTTCTTGCATGTAAATGTCTATTGTATATAACCATATATCATGATAATTCCAAAACTATTTTTAGTACCAGGTAGGTTTAATATTAACACCTATGGTTCGTTATCTTTTGAGTCGGTAAAAATCCTAGTGAATATATATCACACCGATGCAAAATATAACCTAAAATCTACAATCGGAAAACCTATATCAAAACTTATACGGGTTAAAAATGGCTTGCCTGTTCAATTTAACTTAAAAAAGAGAAAAACAACACGGCCTGAAGATGTAGTTTATTTTCCAATTTTAAAACAGTGGTCTCCAGTTCTGAAACTGTTGTTGCTCTGGCGTCGAATCCCAAAGAAGTTGCCTTTAATGAAAACTATGAAAGTTGTAAAAACTATATTGGAAAATCTGTTATAACAAATGATGATAGCATAATTTTTACCTCAGTTCTCAGTTTCATTTTTGGGTCTGTGACATTTCAGAAATTTAAAAAATGCTTTCTAGAGCAGTTTCCAATTTTTAGCTTCGGTTTATACTTAGGATATATAAGTAAAATTTATACTTATAGGCCTTGTATGATGTTTCTCTCACTGGCCAAGATAGGCATTGGCCCATTGTGCTAGGGCATAATTGGCCTGCTCGTGTATAAATAGAAAATGTTTGTACATCTCGAAGAATTAAAGTAAACAAAATTTTGAATTCATTCTTGCTTTTGAGAGCAGTCGTTATACAGAGTTAGACAAGTTGCAAGCTTCTGTGTGTTTCCAGATTTTATAAAAGTGCGATTTGAGAAGCCTTGAGGATTGTAAATCTTGTAGCGTTAATCTTGAGCATATTGATTATTGAAAATATGGACCATGATATTGGACAATTTGTAAACTTTGCCTCATTTTTTGACATAGTTCGACAACATTGGTAGCAGTGCCAGAAGAGTAAAATGCCATAATTAGAAGAACAGTTGGCCAAATCTCTGGCCTAGGGCAGTTCCATATAGGTTGCCTTCCACATCTAATACAGTTTAGTTGTTTTGTCTGAAACTAATGAAAGGTATTGAGTTAATTTTAGTGTGCTGTTTTTGCCTAAACGTGGGCGAATTTCTACTCCACAGAAAATGTACATTTCTAAGATGTAACCACATTACATTAAAAAAAACAACAATTTTTAATTTCTCGGGATAATGAATACCAGCTTCCTTTGCCATGATTCTCTCGTCTCCTGTTTTACGGAAAATATATTGCAGAAAACTTGAATTCCGAAAATTTTAGGAACAAGGAAAACCATTGTTTGCAAAATATTCACTGATGCGCGCGTATCGTGCTAAAACACTAATCGTTGATTCTGACGCCTGTTTGGCACCTTTATTATTTCAGTACAGTAAATTGAAGAACTGGCATGCAAACGTCTTTCATTTATTTTGTAATCCCGTTGCGTTTGACACCTGCGCGCAGAACTGTCTGATTGAGGCTGTTTTTTCGGGTTTATCTTTTCTTTTTTTTGCACCTTATATGAAAGCGAAACAAACTGACTGAAAGAAAAAGCAACAAACAAACAAAAAAGACACAGCGAGAGGCATGTATGATCCCTTGGGATTAAGTTAAAGAGCTACTCGGTTTGTTTTGAATTCGAGCGGTTATATTATTGTAACAGCTGAGTTGCAGGGCATCTACATTTATGTACAAATTTACAGTCCGAATCGTCATCTTAAAATAACAGTTCATTTTGTACTTGCTTTGTTTGCTTATTGTTTTGGCTTACTTATGGCTGGTTCGGCAGTATTTTGGTTCAATTGTACCAACACTAAGATTGAACATAAAAACCTGAAATACAAAAACAACTATGTATTTCAGTGTTGGGTGAGAAGCCGCAAAACTCTTTGAACGATCGTGTAAATTGTAACTGAAAAGTGTATCTTTCCGACTAACGAAATGATATCGCAGTATTGATCGACGCTTGCTCACCGTTAAGTAGTGAGTTTTTCCTGTCCTAGAACGGACTTTTAAAAACATCTTGTTCAAATGTATTCACAAAAAGAAGACAGACAAAGATTGCTCCTGTTATCAATAAAATGCTCGCTTGCTTTTCAGCTTTCTGAGCCACTGAATTTTACAGATAGCTTTCTTAGTATATTATAACGGATTACTACTATTTAAGTAACTCTTTTATTTCATTATTATATCAACTGTTGTTCTCCAACTGAATATTCTGTTTCTATGGCTAACCTACAAGGCGTCCAAATCTCATTCATCTGTGATGTACTCAAAGATTCAGTGACCCCCATTTGTGTGTGTGTGTGTGTGTGTGTGTTAAGGTTTGAATAACAGAGAAAACATCTGTGGCATCTATTTCTAATTATCTTGATGAGTTTTCTGATTCCGAACTTTTAAAGTGGCAATACAGGGGCTCTTTCATAGCTGAATCAATGGGTTTTCGTTTTTTCAGAAGTTTAATTGTTAAGTTATTTGTCAAAATAATTTTAAAAGAAAACATCTTAAACCACTGAAAAGGCGGTAATCGATCACTTCTGCCAAAGTTTTATGCATTTTAAAACAATTTATTACGTTGTGTTCCGGCCCGGAACATAAGAAGTGACAATTATAATCCAGCTTAATAAACTACCCGTAGCATTTGCGTCTTGAAAACCTAGATTGGTATTTGAATAGTGACTGTTTATAGAGATATTTTAGATTGAAACAAGTTTCTTGTCAATAATCCCTGAGCATCCGCAAAGCCGTGAAAGAGCCCTTTAAAACCCCATTAACAGACGTTTTGTAACTATAGTAGATTTTCCTCAAATATTCTCCTTGTTGTACCAAAACTGAGGATCATGCACTGAACTTACTTTTGTGTGAAATGTAGCTAAATGCTAAAAACTCATTGTATTTGAGTCCTTCATTGTTCGTACAATCTTGAAAAGCCCTTGAATTTGGATAAGGTCCTTGAAAAACAGTACTTGATTTATTTATTTGGCCTTGAGAAGTCCTTGAAATTTAGTAACTTGTCTACGCCCTATTAATTTTCCGATGGATTAAATGATTTTGCTAAGGAAAATTTGTCCACTGACAACTTAATTTTGCTACGATTTTCATGAACAATATAGATGGCATATGAACATGTCTATATACATGATAAAACTCAGTGCATAACTCATAACATGCATGTTTTCATCATTTATCGAAATTTAGATCAGTATTTTGTTTCTGTTTTGTTTTGTTTTGTTTTGTTTTGTTTTCTACAAGCGCCAAACAACAGGAAACAGCACACATGATGACTGGTTTCAGCCCTGTTAAAAGCTTTCGGGCATTTAGACACAGCAGCTAATCTTCATTCAGTTGATCTGGCAAAGCCCTAGTGTCCCTGACGTCCAATCGAAGCCCGCAGGACTAATATACTTGCAATATTAGAAGTTTTCTTGTCTACTGGTGGTGTCGCAAAGCTTTTCATCAATTACTGCAAACGCTGTGTTTTCTCGCTTGGCAGTACGCGTAACAAAGTTGAAGTTTCGATAAAGATGGTTTTCTGGAAAAATCTGTTTCTTGTTTCTTGGCGTGTTCAAGCTCGTTTACGTTATCTCGCAGTCAAACACAGATATAACCGATAACGGCACTCGCATCTTCTAAGACTAAGTAAGTGTTATCATCGTTTTGTTCCTATATAAATTCTATATATTTTATTTGTGTATTTTTACTACAAGACTCTACCTGGGCTTTGCTTTTTTATCGAATGTTGTCAATGTATCAAACCTTTACGAAACGTACTCAACAATACGAAATGATACAAAAAGCAGGAAAACCTCGGCTCCTAGTAGATTCAGGATAAAGTTTTTTTTTGCCAAATTGGTCAAGAGTCTTTAGGAGTATTCTCGTTCTTGTTCAAATTTTTACTGGTTCAACAACTGAATGAATGACAATATTCATAATCATAGTATTGATCAACGTTCCATAGCCGTCAAAATTATCTCTGTTTACTATTGAGATGTTGACCTGATAACGTACAGTTTTTTTATACAAAAACCGTACAGAACTTCGTTGCGATATTTACTTTGTCATGTAAATCACATTTACATTGTCATGTAAATCCGTTGATATAACGCTTTGCCAAAAAAAAGAGAACATGATAGAATATCACGCTGCCTTGAGAACAAAATAACCAATGTTTTTTAATGTGTTTCTTTTTTAAATTTTAAAAACCTAATTAGATTAACGCTTTTTCTGTGGCTGTCCGAAGAAGTGAAAACTGAACCGAACCAAAATCACACGCTTATTATCGTTGATCTGTGCACCATGCACACTGAGCATCATGATTTGCCTTATTTACACGGCGATTAATCTCCCAGGATTACCCACAAGCTATCTTTGAACAAATAAACACCTAAGACCTATTTTCATAGACAAAGTTAACAAAATAGCTCCAATTTTGTTTGTTCAGACGGGATACATGTAATGGTGTGCTGTGGGAAGAAGTTGACGAGGTATTCGCAGCTTATTGCCCCATTGATACCAGTTTAGATATAATTCCTCAGATTTGTTCAATTTTTCTTCTCTTTAATCAAGGCGGCAATGGGTAGCTGTTTCGTGTAAGAACTGAAAGCAATCAAACTATGTCATAACTTTTCTCGTAGTCAGGATATAGGGAACATATATTTTTTTAATTTGATCAATTTATATTTAACGTTTTAAGAACTGCTGAGATGTCCACCTTGAAAAACAGATTGTGGCCTTTTTAATTAGGTTTGACCGGTTAGTAGCTAACTCCTCAGAGAAGTGTGTTGTTGTTCTTATATCTTATGGATTAGTCAACTATTGAAAACTCCCTCTCCCGCCTTCCCAGGCATAGCGGGGGCGTTCGTCTTATTGTATGTGCGAAACTTAGTGAAGTCCCCGGTCATCTGGGCAAAAATCCATGGCGAAGTTCTATGCCCTCGGGGAACTCAACTCAGCTGTCGATGGATTCAGATTCATTTTATTTTGCACTATTTACATAAATATAACTTATAACAAACATACTGTATAAGCAAAAGATAAG
>JANRMR010105291.1:0-13253 GCA_025434825.1 Bergia sp. 'catenularis' | reverse complement strand
ATGTAAAGATCAATTTTGTACCTGAAAGACTGTCTTGTCATTAGTTAAAGAACTTTGCCTGATCAGGAAGGCAGCCAGGGTTGACGTCAGGTGGTATGTCCCATGAAGGAGCTCTCGTGTTTCACTGTCACCAGCTGCATGTGCCATTGATTATGAAAAACACAAGATTGGATACCATAATTTTTCTTAAATATACATGTAGATAACAGGACTATGAATAACTCCTACCAGCAATCATTTATATTTCATCTTCAGACAAGTTGAAAATCTACATGTACAAGTACAGGTCAAGTATATTCAGTTTGCTTGTATTGAGGGGAAGAAATGATTGCTGTTAATTCTTGCAAATTCATTTTTGTAAAACTTTCATGTTTGAAACCATGGTAGCAGTTACAACCAGAGTCTTACAATATGACTGTATCATATTCTGTACGATTACAACTTAAGCATTACATGTACATAACATGTAAATATCTAATAAATAAATACTAAAAAAACTATAATTGCAATGCAATGGAAATGAAAGCATTGTAAACTAATCCCATTGCAGATCAACTATTCAGGTCAACTTACCCAAGTTGAATAATAACACCATGGCCTTCACATGCAGTTCTGGTTTGACTTTGGCTTCATTGAGAAGTCCAACCAGAGATGACAAACACTCTGCAGCTAGAAGCTCCTTAGCATTAAACCCTACCAAAGGTTGTCCAGTCGATGTGATGCCAATTAGAACCTAGAATAAATTATTGTAATATCCAATTAACTCAACAGTTCATTTAACCATGATTGAATTATTTGTATCAGGCTCTCACATCATATGTTGTAGCAAGCTACATGTACTCTTCTCCCAACACCACTTTATTTCAAAGGAAAACTCAAAAACACTTCAGAAAATGAAAAAAAGTTCATAAACTTACCATAGTAATTTACCTACAATTCAAATGCTTTTGATTTAGAAAAATAGAAGTGTGAAAAGTTTCAAGACAGAACAAAATCTTCTATGAATTGATCAAACAACATTCAAATGTGTTGTACTGTACATCTAAAAAGTGTTGTTGTCCTTCTGTTTTACATTCTATGAGTTCACTGATTGTTGATGATTATGTTACTCAAATATAATTATAATATTTATTTATCTTTGTTGTAGCAGCCAACATCACAAATTGTGGTTTTTGGAAGGGACCTTTAAAAAGATAGAATGGCACAAAATACAGTAATACATGCTAATGAAATTAAAGTTCATTAATTACTTAAGAATTTATGACAACTAAAAAACAGGAAATCTGAAACCTAGAATTACAAGAGATGTTTACATGTATTTAGTATTACAGTAATTAAAATAATATGAAATCCAAAACCTACTGATTACAAAATGTATACATGTACTAAATGAGAAGATGGCAGACGATTAAAAGTGTGCTTGGTAGAGGCCATGTGACCAATCCTAACAGCTCCAAATACCTGCTGTGGTATTAATAGTGGTCCAATATCTCGGTCCATCTTCCTTTCGCATTTGATTTGCAAATGTTTGTGTGTGTTGTATCAATGAAAGTCCTCATTAAGGTCATATAAAACAGTATGCAAAAATAAGTTGTTGAGATACTTGTATACACATGTTGGTCAAAGTGTAGCTCTTCTACAGAGCAGATTCTTCCACGAAAGTCTTGCTAAGGAGGAATAACCTGTTCAGACATCAAGATGGAGTTACTCCAATCACTCAAATCAAGGTTTTTATACTCAAAACATGATAAGATAAAGCAAAGCTATTGAAGAAAGTCACCCAAACACAATTTACTTCACTTTAATAAGCCCAACTTTTTACTGATCTTAGCTAATGAAGGCTAAAGATGCTCATTGTGTATTCATTCAAATCCCTATTTTGTAAAAGCCTTAAAGTATGAAACAGCTGCTTGAGGCTTAGTGAAACTAGTACAGACAAGATATGAACACTCCGTTGCTACTTGAGGCTTGAAATCTGATTTGTACTAATCCTCAATTAATATCACCAGTACATCAAATTTTAAATTGTGTTAACTGGTTTGAAATTTGAGATCAATAAGATTCATGTAAATCAGCGCATGGATACTTTGTAATGCTATCTGCTTTGTGTAAAGCAGATAGCATTACAAAGTATTAATAAAGTAAAGTAAGTATAATTGTTTTAAAAATTATGATCTGAGACCTAGTTCAGTGAGTGATAAATTTTCAGCTGACGTAAATACATCTGGTGCTAAACCAACTCGTCTATTAGGATCAAAGCAAAGTTTACGTAGCCCAATAAGTTTTACAGCACTCGAGAAGCAATAAACGTATCTTGTGCTTTACAAATCATTAAGTGTTTATATCACAGTCTTTAGATAATCGCAGCCGTTTTATACGATTTAATATAATAATATGAGCACAATATATAATGTACTGACAGCATAAAAATAAACTTAAAAAATTCTGTCAATAGACGAAGACAGAATTCATCTCTTCTAATCTTTTCCAGCAACACATCATGTACAGTTACAGAAGGTATACTGTAACTTGGAATAAGTGCAAATGGCAAATTAGTAAATTCAAAGATCTTTTATAAAACGTATTTGTTAGATTGCTCATTTAATTCATGCTCATAGACTCACATCAATTTGTCGTTCCAAGTCCTTGGCAGTAGGTTCGCTTGTGTGGCTCCTGTATTGACAGAATGCGGCCGATAGCGCCTTCAGACAAGCCGTGATGTCAAGCGACATGCTTGAAAAACTTTGCTCCTGTCTCCCGCTGTATAAAAGGTTAAAATTAAACCTTTTTTCTCTCATAAAAGTGAAGACATCGACTGTTTCAATTTTGAAAACAGAGCCGTTGTCACTTTCAGACTTCGCGCTGCTACTTGCTCGTGCGCATGTATTCATTAGCGAAACCACTGACCACAGATCGTTCAACATTAACATTACATGCAGGCGTCCGTAATTTAGTAAAGTCAGATTAACGCTAACCTGCGACAGTTCCACATTTTGTTCCGATATTTTCGACTTGAGCAATATTTTATATGCAAAAGCCAAAAGTAACACCCAGCCACAAGCTAACCAGGCCCAAACCGCTTTGTAAATTAATTTTATAAATTGATCCAAAACTAAATAAAGGAATATTTATTTTTCAGTTCATTTCAGGTGATTTCTGTATTAAAATAGCTTATAGTTCGAAAATAAAATCCCGTATAAAGTCTTTTATTGCATATTTCGACTTTATATCTTACTTATATCTAAGGTATTTTAATATAATATAATATTAAATATCTAACGCTCGAAACGCCAGCTTTCATCCTAACCCAAAGGCAAAAAACATACCATATCAACTTTTGTTGATCAACGAAACATTTTCAGCCTACTCGCCCACGCAGAAAAAGTTTTTTTCAATAACAGTATTATATTACAGTCGAACCTCTATTAAGCGGCCACCCTCGGGGAATAGCTTGGTGGCCGCTTAATAGAGGGTGGCCGCTTAATAGAGGGACACCAACAATGAGCCTTGGGTGTGGTCAATCCTTTGTTTGTTGGATTTGGAAACAAGAGTAGTCAGAAAAAAACACCGACCGGTCAGCAAAACGCAACTGTATGAAAAATATAAACATAATTTACTGATTACAGAAAAACACAACAAACGGGAACAAACTCCTGACTCCATGAACTTAAAATGTTGACACTATGATCTTGAGGAATGACATTTTAAGCAATTCTCAATTAAAACAAAGTGCGTTATGCCGCTTAAGATGACTCCCGTATCATACTCAACTTCCTCGGGACAAAAATCTAACAAACCTCTTTTGAGGTGGCCGCTTCATACAGGTGAATAACAAAAGAATATGCTATTTTGGACCGCTCATGGGCGGAAGCGTCCGCTTAATGCAGGTGGCCAATTAATAGAGGGAAATATTTCGAGACTTTGAGAAGTGGCCGTTCAGTTGAGGGTGTCGGCTCAATAGAGGTTCAACTGTATGTGACCATTACTGCCTCTTTAACCTTACCGGCAAATTACCCCATGGCCAGTGTTTTCTAATTGATCTAATCGATACCCCAAGTCCGGCAGAGCAGGGGGGCAGGGGGTCACCAGCCCCCTCCCTCCCCCAAAATCTCGGGCCAAGAATTTTTTTCTGCAACACACACTTGCCCGGGGAGCATGGCGCTGAATCCCCTGTGTATAAGAGTCTCTTTCATTTGTGGTGCTTCGTTGACCAAATTTCAGCCTGAAGGTTCTTAATCCACTTGTTCTTTTACTGTATGGTAAAAAAAATAACCATGACATTTTATGTGGAGTTTGCCCTTTTTATCTGTAAAACTTTTTTTTATGGGGGGGGGGGGCTCTTCGGCAACAGCTTGGATTACAGTTAAGGGTTATAACTGTCAACGCTGATCAATGTTATATTCACGTATTTTAAAATTAACATAGAAACGACCAACGCGAGGGTCCTAGGCGAAATCTGTTACATTATCCTTACCACCCATTTTTTGTTCTTAGGCAAGGGACAAGTGATAATAGCCCATTTTCGAATTACGCTTCAATTCAAGTGAACAATAACTTGAAGTCGAGGGCTGGTGCTAAGAAATACAGCAAATGTAAAGAAACTTGGCACCTAACATCGACATCATGTTGTTTGCAGGAATTGAAAAGTAATTCGGAATTGGCCCACTGCAACGCAGAAAATAAATAGATATTGCAAAGAACAACAGATAACACACGTTTTTCACTTTATTTCGGTTTCATAAAAATAATACTTTAAATTAACGCTACTACTACTAGCGACTACTAAGTTTCGTAAATTTATTTTCATAGATTTTGATTTGCAATTTTGTGTACTTTCATGAAATCTGATGACACTACAATGTCTAATCGACAAGTCGTCGAGAGGAGTAAGCAATGAATATGTCACCCTTGTTCAAAAAAACTACCAAAAAACCAGTTAGTGAAAAGTAGACACCCTTAAAGCTATTAATGGTTAAAAGGAGCTGAAGCAAGACGACGACAATGCTGTTATGTAAGGCGATCTCTCAGCGGCTAATCACTAATGTGTAACGCATTGTTGTAACCTCAGCCTTCACTAACGTTGTATCTGATTGGTTAACAACCGATAAGTATGATATTATGCAGGTTATTTTACGTTCGTTTATGCATTTACCTAGTTACTAATCACTTAGTATAAAGGCGGCTGCACAAATAAATGAGGTCCAAATGCAGAGGTGCCAATTTTGTACTGTACAACATCATAAGAGATGGCGAAACAAAGCGCGAGCTTTAATTTGCGATATCACAACCTCACTTGCCGACTGTTAGTGGGCAATGCTGATGAAAAGACTTGTAATATTAATTTGACCGCTGACAATACAGATTGATAGCTCGCCCTTGTGGATAAAACTAAGACGTTGGAACAGAGCAAGAGCTTAGTGCCGTGATAGCGATGACAGCTTTTGGAACGGCGCTGGCAAGGAACCGACACTGCTGTGATGTGTCAGCAATGTTGATAATGTTGTCAAGCGCCATCACCATCGTCTTGATCTCCCGTATCGCTGAAGCAAAACAGTCAGATTCTAGCTGTATAGTGACGACAATGAAATATTTAACTCCTTCCGATTAGTTTCAGTGGTAGATTCAGTTCAGCAGTTTTATATGCAGGTGTTCGCAAGTAGTCGTTAGCAGTAGTAGGTAAAACTTAAAATTAAACTACAAAATGATAAAAATAATCTAGGAAAAGTAATACTAGAAATGTTTTTTAAAACAATATATATTTGAAAAGAAAATAAATTCTTTGGAATCTTGTCCATACCTATCATGTGGAACGAGTAAAGATTATACCTTTAAACTGCTCACGTCGTCGTTTTCAGTAGACAGGGTCCAGTTATCGTTCTTGGTGGGAAATTAGAAATGAAACATTTCACAGATGTACATGCATGTATACGACGATTGTAATTTTGTTCTGTAAGTCTTGTACGCATGAGCGAATGTTAGTTACTGGATTGGTACCGGAATGCCTCAACATCTTTCGGAGCCTAAACATGGCGCAGATTTTTAAACTTCCTATCAACCATTTCGACGACTTCGTGAGTTGCTTAAAATCATAATCATTATTACAGTGTACTGTCGTACTACTTTCAAGTATCAGAACTTGCAAATTCCACGAACCACGGAGCAGGGGGAGGTTAGGGGGCTTAGCCCCCCTCCAGTATAAGAGTTGGTGAGAAACGATATCTTCACCTTCCCCCCCCCCCCCTCCTTAAAGTAACTCCGCGGCCCCTGAATTCATCTTGGACTCACACTCACGTACATTTAGAAACATTGCTACTTTGATAATGTAAGTGTTCATGGTTTATGAACGTGTAAAAAGTTTAAAACTTTACTATCTACTATCTACTACTGATACATACATTTATTATCTACCAATTACTTATCACTATTATCATCATCAGTACTATTTATCTACTACCCTGGGATAACTTACAATACAGACACGATATGAAACATTATTTTCTTCTTCACAACAAATCTAGTCAATTTTCCGAGTATCATTAACTAAACAAACATGTCAGAAGGAGTGAACCATCAGGTATCTGGGGAACAGGGTGAGAACAATTGCCCGAAAACAATTACTGCGAAGCACGATGTCCCGGAAAAATTCAAATCCAAAGAAACTTCGTGCAATAATAATGGATGTCATTTGTTTGAATTCGTTAATTTGCGAGACAATTATTTCGGTGTGCAAATTCCTGCTGAATAAGCAAAAGATCTGAAATAAGAATAAATTCTCAAGACATTTCCCCAGGAAATTACTATCACTACTTAGTCATTTGTATTCGTTCAACTGAGACCGTGTGTTGTATGGTGGCATGTTGCCACTAGGAGTGTTTTTCAAAACACACCGTCAGATAGGCGAAATCCCTCGTTTTAAACAATATAAAAATAAAAAATATTTATATCGCAAATTGAAAAACTTCGATGCACTTCCAGTCATTCACAAACCCTAAATTTCCTAATTTCCTGGGGCAGTATGCCCGCAGGCCCACTAATTTAATCTCCCCTGGAGCTCCCCTGGCTGCATAAATCGTTTACAGGTCCCAGAAAATTGAACATCTTGAAATGTGATGTGTTACGGTTGCATTACCAGGCCCTTCTCGTTCGTTAACAATGTATTAGACAAGAGTGGAGACTGGCACTGCAAGCGTAACACGTCACATTTCAAGATGGCGGCGGCGAGAGATTTAAAAGTGGAAAACCGCCTTGACAAAACTCCAATTTGTAAACTTACAAGACAAAAAGTAATTTTTCTTCTATGCAGCAGGTCTAAGCTATGTTCAAAGAGCGTTGTGGGCGCAACTTGTTGAAACAGCCGAGGATCCCTTTAATGAAAAATGCAGATGAATAAACAAGAACGAGGTTCCTGTAACAAAACTATAAACACAAAGGAATTCAACTGTAATACGAAAAACGTCTGTTCATCCCTCTCACCGGATTAGTAATGGTCCACCCTTAATGAATGTTGAAGGTATACTGCATACAGTCGAGGTGCCAGTTAACTATAGGGCTGAATAATACGCATGGTCAGCGAAAATAGTCTGCCCAGTTGAGTCAGTAAAAAAAAACCAATATCATATTTCAAATTCGTTTTTCAATTGATTAGTAAATAAAGCGTAGTAAAATCATTGACTACTATTGATAACTATTGGCAAATATTAGAACAAACAAATAATCTCCTTCAAATAACTATCCGTTTGGCAGGTAATTTTCTCAAGGTCTTAACTAACCAGAGCTATGGAATGAGCTTGTGTTAAACACGATAAACAAGGGCATATCGTATTAACAAACGCATAATTTTGCTTTTGTGGGTTTAAAAAACTTAGTTTATAGAATTTGTCACTATTTCTGAGCTGCTCAGCAGATGAAAGCAGGTATGGGAAACAGCTTGTTCGGCTGGGTTACTTACTCTATTTGCCTTCTCTCTGCCTAAAAATGCAAATCGATGTTTTCAGCTTGAAAAATCAGTGCTTACAATTCTCTGTTTTTTATACTCCAGAAGGTCCATGACAAAAATTTGGACACTTTTGTACTCTACTGCAATGATCAAAGGAAAACATACCAGAAAACAGGAGAAAATTTCTATAGTGATTTCAAAATATCTATAAAAAATGTTGGTTTGAAAACGTACGAACACTGGAGCCTAAAAACCTTGATGAACACTCGAGAAAATATCGAGTATGATTAATAAACTAAAAGTATAATGCCGTTCGCATAATACAGTTGTTGGTTTACATTTTTTCCTTATTTTTTTTGGTAAATACAAGTTCAATATTAACATATTTCATAGACAAACAAAACTTAAGTTATCCTTTAAAGTGGTTAAGAATTGCCACAAAAATGATTAAGTGTTGCAATAAATCCCAAAACAATGAGTTGGGAGAGGTCATTTCTGAAAGTATTTCAAACCACATGGTTCGTGCCAAACTTCAACAGTAAAAGTATACTGTAAAGGTACAGTATGGCGGTAACCGCAACGTACTTCCTCCGACCTATACTACTTGTTTTGATGTTGAAATTAAAACATGTACTGGTATAGTTCATGCGGTGCCAAATCAAAATAAAACCGAATTATCTATACATCTATAATTATTCACCTTTTAACTCGATTACATTTGTTTCGAATCGTCAACTATGGGCCCCATCCACATTTATACCTTTTTGTTTGAAAACGCAATCAAAAACGTACACGTGTGAACAAGGCCTAAACGATACAAAAAGACCTTATCTACAGATCACAAACAGTTAAATTTGATCATCGTTTTGCATCTGATGCATCTTGTAATACAAAACATCACCAAAGTCTTGGAAAACAACACAAACTTGCCAACCATTTGTCATGTGCTTCTTTGACTTATAGGAACAACACACTTATGTGGAAAAGCAGCATGCAATAAATTGTTGTAATACTGCAAATATTTTTGGCTCCCTTAACTCTACAAGAACCGTGTTGGAAAAGATGTTTTGGAACGAAGGTAGCTTATCAGACACGCACGGAGGCATCTACAGCCAACAATGTTTTGGATAGTGCCACGACAGAGTTTGTGTTGCAAAACTCCCCCGCCCACTAGTTATGTCTGTGCAATGGTAAAATAAACTATTGGACATCCCTAGATCTTACCAATAAAAGTTTGCGTTCTGTTCCGCAATAAATCTCTGCCGGTGTATTCATGCCGTACATCTTTGCTTCACCCTGAATGTAACAAATCAAGTCCATTAGCTCGATATATCCAAGAAGCTTGATTTTCTTATGGAATGCGGAACATGCATCACAAGGGTTTACGGTAGTTCGCTTTCGCGAACACGTGAAACAGGTTTGTGCACCATGGAGGCCACTCAAAAGTATTGATACAAAGTAACTGTTGTCAGGATTACAATTGTCTGCAGGCCGATCAAAGAAAGCTTCTCTTCCTACTTCACAAGATGACGGCTGCACAAATGTCTTTCTGTAAATGTCCACGGCAATGCCTCGGCCTCTAAATTGTGGTCTGCTGCTTCCAGGTTTCCCTCTTTTGGATACGTCAGTCTCCAAACAACTTGGAGTGGCATCTGCACCGGGGTAAGAATCTTCTCCTGTACCATCAGTGGCGAAGAAAGATACTGCTGAACAACCGTTCACTATCACAACAAGGTTGTCTGCTTCTATCCTTCTTAATTTCCTCATGAACCGCTGACCACTGCAGTGGATAACCCTCCGAACACCACTTTCAGTCTCCTCTCCTGGTAGAGTGAAACGGCCATTTGTGTCACAGTGAACTGACAGGAAGACGAACAGACTCAAATCTCTTTTTTCATCATCCCTATTTTCCATTCTTCCCTTTGCAAAGTCAAACCTTTTTTTCAGATCTCCTAGCACTTTGTCAATTTCGTCATCCATGGAACCACTCACCAACTCGGAAGTAAGTAAGAACACTTGATCCTCTCTGAAGTTAAAAGCAGCGAGTGAGGTTTTTTAAGTAACATAAACAATACAACTAGAAGTAACCAATGGAAAGTAGTACCGAAACTTCATACCTCAAGGCGAGATCACTGCATTGTATAATAGCTCAATTACTGCAGCTTCATGAAGTACAATTAATGGTATATATCTGCGAAAAATTACTTTGGAATAAAAAATGAACACATTTACAACTTTCCATGGTTGCGCTATACTTTACAGCTATTACTACATTATATTTACTCCTTGGCAGCCACCTGCGTCTCTGTGCAAAGAAGCTTCTCAATAATATCTCTATACAATTATATATTTAATGCTTGAGTCAATGAAATTTCTTTTTTTCAGAACTCAGACTTTTGTGTTGTTTGTCGAAAGTATTTTAAAAGAAAACATCTCAATCAACCAAAAAGATCTTTGAAGAATGACGTTTGTCAGGTTTGAAGCATTTTAAAGCGATTCCGGCCCGGAGCACCACTGATAACACGATCCTCAGTAAGACAAATAATACAATCCAATTTAATCGCCGTCTAAAACAGACCATCCGTACTATTTGCCTGTCGGAAAACTTAGATTGGTATCTGAACAGTGTCTGTTTAAAGTTATTTTAGCTCATAAATAAGTTTTCTTGTCAATAAACTTTAAGCATGCTCAAAGGCGTGAAAGTGCCCTTTTAAGGTCTATACTGACATAGACAATACTAATAAAGAAAAAAGTTCCTGTATTCAAAAATTAACTCATCTTACAATCATTTTCAGTCACATAGAGCATATTTTTCATTAATTACTAAACATCGTCGCTAAAAAATGAGATTACTAAAGTAACAAAATATGTTACAAATTTGCTGTAGAAACCTTTCATTTACACAAAGCCCCATTTAGTTAGCTCAAAGTTAAATATACATGTCCCTGAAGTGAAATAACATTTAAATACAATAAAATAAAGTAAAATAAAAATACTGAAAAACTTAAATGGGTTTTGTAACAACGAAAACAATGAATATAACAACAAAATGTATACGAATTATCAACAGCAAATGAAATCAATAACTTTTACCGCAATTGTCCCTTTACCCTATAGTTAAAAATTGTCACATTTACAGCAGAAAAACATTTTAAGTAATTTAACCTTACAACTGTTATTTTTAAGAGAGTTCCACATTAATTTTTCCTTTTCAGGTTGGATCTTTCAACTATTCATGGTTAAAGCTAATCTAAAGCTAAATCCTTTCCCGAGCCAAGTGGCTCATAAGGCCGGCGCTTATCTCCGGTTTCCGTAGTGTTAAGTGGATGAGAGTCTGCGACTCCCCCTGGACAGGACACTAATCCATTGCAGGTTAGCCCCCAGCAGAAGCTGGTACTCATTTACACAGCTGAGTCAACTGAAGCAAGTCGGGTAAAGTGCCTTGCTCAAGAACACAACAGTGGTCAGGCCGCGGTTCGAACTCGCAACTTTCAGGTGATAAGTCAGACACGCTAACCACTCGACCACTGCGTCACCGACCTAATATCTAATATCTTTAAAATACTTACGGAAAACCCATCAACTGTTTATCCGTAAAAGCACGAAACATGTCCTTCGCATCCTTTCGTAACACCAACTCATCTGGACGAATTCTAGTTTCACGATCTGGCGGATCCTTTCCAACTCCCGCAATGCAAATAGCGTATGACCATTGGCTACCTAGAAATAGAAATTAGAATTCGTGCATGTTCAAAATTTAGTTCTTCATGTATAAATAGGAAATTGCACTTGCTTGAAACAAGAACACAACCAACCCTACACGTACTTTGGGCTTCAAAGATTATTCACTGCGATTCTAATCGTTCTGAAACATTTTAACCCTGCATAAGTAGTTTTGAAACGAAGGGGCTGGATCACATTTGGAGACTGGATTCATGCGAACAAAATATTGCTTTTGAAGCTTTGAGGTTCTTCGAAGAAAATCAACGTTTATGGCTTTTATTTCTGAAACCACCGAAGCGTAACGTCAGGCATGCGTGTATAGGAATGACTGATGGTAGGAATGACTGATGGAAACTGTTGTCACAATAAGAACGTTCTCTTTTATTTCTGGTCTCACATTTAAAATATACTGATTTATATTAAAATAAGACTGATAAAACACCGTGTGAATTGGGTACCTGGATTTTTTTATGTTAGTATATACCACACAAGTGAATAGTGCTTTTCGCGCGTTCTGATTGGTTAACTCAGAGGTGATTAGCAAAGTACTATTCACCTCCGAGCAGCCGAAGAGAAACAGAATAGCTTCCCGTTTCGTTTATTTTTCAATTTGTTTCGTTTCTTGGTCCGCTAGTTATTCAGCTTGTGTGGTATATACTAAAACAATTATCACCTCCACTTCGGTGAATAATTGTTAAATATTGGATGTAAATAATGCTGAGCTGCCAGTCTGTAGAAAATTTTGAAAAAAAAACCAGAAAACGCTTGTTGTCTATGCCTCTATGTCGATGTCACTTCTAAAATTGTAATTCTTGAGCAATAAAATATCTTACTTGTGTTCAAAAGTATACATAACAGATCGTGGAATTCTTGTAAACACTAATCTGAACTGGACTGCATGTCCTACGCCAAGGTGAAATTCTCAAGCTATGCCAGTCAACGATAACAATTACTTTTACAAATACTACTTACCAACAAGACAGTACTGCAGAGTGCAACATCTTGGGCACATAAGTGAGTCTGTTTCGAGAATACATTTCTCACATGCCATGCTGTGTTGACAACCAAGAGTCAAATGACCTCTCTTCCTCTTCAAACAATAAACACACATCGCGTTGTCGCCATCGGGATCATCATCAAAATATCGTCTTCCACAACCACATTCTTTTGTTTCTAAGCCCTCCAGGAGATCCTGGATACAAACAGTAACAGCAAAAAAATCTGTGACGCGGTTTTAAAACTTTAGCATATCACAAATCTAAACAACTCTAGCGTATATCTAGCATAGTACAGAAAGTAACTCCTTTAGGACAAATAAAATAATATGTGGTTTCGTTCACATATCCTTCAAAAATTAGGGTCGGTCGGTATTATTATTATTTTACTGTTAACATGTTATCGAGATCGTGACCAAATTACAAAAAAAAAGGAACAAAATTTCATTTTATGCCATTCGATCATCTGCATGTAGAGTACACTCAGTTTTTTATAACATATTTTATAAGAAAAAACTTAAGAACATAGCTCAGGCTGAGATTTGAATAAGAACATTTTATTCCACATTTTTCCAAATAAGTGCTTTGCGTCCAGCTTG
>JANRMR010105069.1:0-13255 GCA_025434825.1 Bergia sp. 'catenularis' | reverse complement strand
GTATGAGTGGACATTTTTGGCATATTTAAAAGAGTTGTTAAAAATGGGTGGAAGGTTTTGTTTGTGCCAGTTGTGAACGAATTTCAGTGCCTGAAATTGGTAGACATTATTTACAGTTAGAAGGTCTAGAAGATTTAGTAGGGGCAATGCTGATGGCGTGTTCTTACCATATAATACTTCGAAAAAAATTACTCTTGCAAGACGGTTTTGTTTTTCTTGTAGTTGATTGATATGGGTCTTATATGCGCTTCCCCAAGCAACGATAGCATAGGAGATGTGGGGATAGATTAGGTTATGATAGATTTGTCGTAGCTGCGTGGGGGTGAGAAAATGTCGCAGCTTATAGAAAATCCCGGTAATTCGGGCAACGCGAGAACAAACAGATGCAATGTGATATTTCCAGTTTATTTTATCGTCAAGTAATGTTGGTCACTGGGTGCATTGCATGCTTTTTTGTGGAGGGAGAGGGAAGGCTGTGACTAGTGTTAAATGCCTTTTTTAAAATCAGAATATCTGAGAAAAACATCAACAGAGACAAAACATCCGCGTCAACAACTTGTGTTGATTGATTGCTCTGTCACGTAACGCAGAAGGTAGTCTTTTTCTAAACAAAACAGTTTCCAATGATCAACAGCTGGCATGTGAAATCGGTAGGATTTTCGTAATTTCAAAAATATACTAAGATGGTTTGGTTTAAGCGATATATTTGCTTTAATTATTTTATAATACGTTGTTCTCACATAATACTCCAGCCTCTAACCCTCAAATCGCCAACCTCGTTTATAGGTAATAAATTTTCTGCTGGTTAAAAATAAGCCAATTTTAAACAAATATTTTTTAATGGATGATAGAACGATAAAATTTTGCAAAAAGAAAAAAGGTCTACATGTAACAACACCCCAATATTTTAACTGAAACGAATCTTAAAGTATAGTTTGAGTCATTTGCATTGCATTTCATTTTGTCTTTACGGGTCAGGTCCAAGCTAGTCTATTCAGTATTTAATTTAATTTTGAAAAGGTTTTTTTCAAAACAAGACAAACACACTCCGAGTCTTTGTGGAGACGTGCTGCGCCAATAATATCATTGTTTACAATGGAAGTCCTGTGACCTTTCTACAGTATATATTGTAAATAGTAGCTGTTTTGAAACTGGTAACTTGCCAATACACGAACTGACTTAGTAAAATTATTAAGCACAACTTCCTTCTTCAGTGGACATCTTTGGGACCTGTCGACATTGATCAAAAGCAACAGCACGTGAACATTCCATGGGTAAAACCCTGTAAAGGCCGCAAATATTCCTCATAGTTTAGCAGTACTTAAAAATATAGTAATACAAACTACATATGGTACTAAAACTATAGAGCTATATTAGGAAAACTAATATTATTTTCGTATTCTTATTATAAAACTACAATCTATACTATAGTACTACAAACTATAAAGCTACAAATTATAAAACTACAAACTATAGTACTACATACTATTGTACTGCAAACTATAAAGCTACAAATTATAAAACTACAAACTATAGTACTACATACTGTTGTACTACAAACTACAGTACTACAAACTACAGTACTACAAACGATAAAGCTACAAATTATAAAACTACAAACTATAGTACTACATACTGTTGTACTACAAACTATAGTACTACAAACTACAGTACCACAAACTATAAAGCTACAAATTACAGAACTACAAACTATAGTACTACATACTATTGTACTAAAAACTACAGTACTAAAAGCTATAGAGCTACAAATTACAGAACTACAAACTATAGTACTACATATTATTGTAATACAAATTATGCCATTACAAACTACAGTACTACAAACTACAGTACCACAAACTATAAAGCTACAAATTACAGAACTACAAACTATATTATACTACATACTATTGCACTACAAACTACGGTACTGCAAACTACAGTAGTACAAACTATAATGCTACAAATTACAAAACTACAAACTATGGTAATACATAAAACTATAGTACTATAAACTACAGCAGCACAAACTATTGATTGGATTCTCTCGTCGCTTCGACGAATGAGTGTTCAGCAAGACAGTGCTGCACAGTGTTCTCAATTCAGTGTTTTGCTGTGTCGTGTCATGTGGGAATGTAGGCCTATCCGGGATTTGCAGATCTGGCCGCAGATGTTGCATTTGTGGTCTCCATCAGTAGGGGGTAGGTTGGACCTGGCTTTGCGCTAGGCTCTTTACCCTTTCAGAGTGACGATCCTGGCTGCCTCAAAGTCGGAAATGGCTTGGTAGCAGGAGCGTCTCCACTGAGCTCTATTCAGTGCTTCTGATTCCCATGTCTTCAGGTTTAACTTGCAAGTTTTCAAGTTGGACTTAAGAGTGTCCTTGTAGCGGAGCAGTGGGCGACCTTGGTTCCTAGCACCAGAGCTTAACTGACCATAGAAGAGGGCTTTGGGTAAGCGAGTGTCTTCCATGCGCACTACATGGCCAGCCCATCTCAGTTGAGCTTTGATAAGAAGACTCTCTATGCCTAGCATGTCGCATCTTGCAAGAACCTCTGTGTTGCGGACCTTGTCATGCCACTTGATGTTGCAGATTGAACGAAGACAGCGGAGATGAAAAGTGTCTAGCTGTTTAATATGGCGCCTGTGGAGTGTCCACGTTTCGCAGCCATATAAGAGAGAGGTGAGGACTGCTGCTTGGTAGACTTTCATCCTTGTGGCCAGGCAGATGCCATGGTCTTTCCACAGTCTGTGCTGGAGTCTACCAAAAGCTGAGCTTGCCATGGACAGTCTCTGGGTAATTTCTTCGTCCAGTTGGGCATTATTTGACAGAATACTACCCAAGTAGCAGAATTTTGACACAGCTTTTAGAGAGGTGTTGTCTGCCATAACAATGGGGTCCTGTTTTTTGTGTCCAGGTGCTGGCTGTTGCATGATCTTAGTCTTCTTCACGCTGATGGTTAGGCCGAAGGATTTTGCAGCATGAGCAAAGCGGTCAACTAGTATTTGGATGTCCTGGAGAGAGAGTGCTATCAGAGCACAGTCATTTGCAAATAAGAACTCTCTCAAAGTTATTCCCTGACTTTGGTCCTGGCTTTGAGGCGTTGTAGATTGAAAATGTTGCCATCTGTCCTAAACTGGATATGAACACCTTCGTCAACATCCCTGAATGCAACTTGTAGCATAGCTGAGAAGTAGATTGCGAACAGGACGGGGGCCATTACACAACCTTGCTTCGTTCCATTCTTGACAGGGAAGGTATCAGAAGCTGAACCACTTTCCATCACAGAGGCCATCATACCATCATGGAATGAGCTTATTACTTGGACCATCTTTTCTGGACAACCAAACTTGTGCAGAACTTTCCATAGGGCATCTCGGTTAACTGAGTCAAAAGCCTTGGTTAAATCAACAAAAACCATTCTCTTGGATCTGACGTGAAGCGAATATCATGTCAATTGTTCCTCGACCAGCACGGAAGCCACATTGTGATTCAGGGTATACATTGTCCACTAAGTGGAGGATGATCCTGTTGAGCATAACTCTGGCGAGTATTTTGCCGGCAATAGAGAGGAGTGATATGCCACGATGGCTATCACAACAGTGCTTGTTGCCTTTTCGTTTGTATAGATGTACTATGGAAGCATCTTTGTACTCCTGCGGGACTTCCCCTTTGTTCCATATGTTCTGGAAAAGCTTGGTGAGTTTCTTAACAAGGTGAGTTCCACCGTGCTGGTAGACCTCGCCTGGAATGCCATCAGAGCCTGGTGAATTCCCGGAGGATAGCTGTTTCATAACTTTCGTCATTTCTGACAGGGATGGCTCCAAGTCAAGCTGATCCAGAATAGCATGCTGTGGGAGGGAGTCGATGATGTCGTTGTTGACTGTTGACACTTAGTTTAGGACTTTGTTGAAGTGTTCTGCCCAACGAGAGAGGGTCTCATTCTCGTCTGTAAGAAGCTGGTTGCCATCTGATGTGAGAACTGGTGTAATACCGCTGGACTTGGGGCCGTAGATTGCCTTGAGACCCTCATAGAAGGTCTTCGTGTCATGCTTGTCAGCAGCTGCCTGTAGCACAGCTGCTCTGTTCTCCCACCATAGGTTCTTCATGGCTCTTAGTCTGGTCTTCAGGGCGTGTTTTTCCTGATGGCACTTGGCCTTAGTTCCTGTTGACGACTTGGCTGAGATGTACTCCTTGTGAGCAGAGTGCATTTGGTCAATGAGTTTTGCAATGTCTTGGTCATTCTCATCGAACCAGTCCCGATGTTTGCAATTGACAAACCCAAGAACCCGGATGCTGTATCATATGTAAGATGTTTTAAATTCCTCCAGTATTCTTCAATACTCATAGTATCGGCTGACATGCTGTCCAGAGCTTTGTCCAGGGTTTGTCCTAGTTCAGTACACTTTTCCTGAACCATGAGTGCAGATACATTGAGCCTCTTTACAGGTTTGGTTCTATGTCAGGGTTGTTTGGGTGTGAACTTTAAGGACATAATAATCCTGACTAGCCTGTGATCTGACCAGCATTCTGCTCCTCTGAGTGATCTGGTGATGTGAACGTCCTTCTGGTCTCACATAGTCTATCATGTGCCAATGTTTGGATCTGGGATGCATCCAGGTTGTTTTGCATTTATTGGCCTGTTGGAAGACTGTGTTGGTGACTGTGAGTTTGAACTCTCTGCATTTTGTCAGGAGAAGGTGGCCGTTAGAGTTGTCCTTCCCAATACCGTGCTTCCCTAGTACTCCCTTCCACGTAGAGTTATCCTTACCAACACGGGAATTGAAATCCCCAAGAAGGATCAGTTTGTCTTTATGTGCCACTCCTCTGATTGCTCTACTAAGGTCATCATAGAAGGCTTCTTCGGATTCCTCTGTATGGGTCATGGTTGGAGCAATGATGGTGGCATGCTGGTTACTCGCCAATTCTAAGCGTAGCGACATGAGGCGATCACTGATTCCTTTTGGCAGTGAGTTGAGCTTGTTAGCTAGCTGAGATCGTATAGCAAAGCGTACACCTGCTTGTCTGGGCTCCTCTTTGGATTTGCCGATCCAGAAGAATGTATAGCCCGCACCGACCTCCTCTAACTGAGACTCCTCTGCAAATCTCGTCTTATTCAGCGCAGCTATATCTATGTTGTACCTACTCAACGTTCTGGCAATCACAGCCGTTCTGCGTTCTGGTCGGCTGTCACTGTCTAGCAGTGTCCTGACATTCCGTGAGCCGAGGAACAGTTTCTGGGTTTTCGGCTTGTGCCTAGGTTGATATACATTCCTGTTTCGTCGACCGCATCATTGGATGACTAGCCAGGAGCGGTGGTCTGGCAAGTTCAAGTGGAGCAGGCTTTGTTTAGGGGTCCTTTTCAGTCCCCCGTCCCCGGATTGGGGAGAGCAGTGCTGCATTTAGATAGGTCTGCTCTGTCACCTTAGGAGGATACGAAATCCACATCTGCCCCAGGACTGTGGAAGACGACCATCACCCTATGACCGCCTCTGTGCAGGGTTGAAGCTGAAGACTTCCAGTAGCATCCTCTATTTGTCCCCGTCGCCGCTTCCCTATCGCCACAGGACCTTTGAAGATAAGTGAGATGGTGTTGGTGCTGGTGTTTTGGTTTGCTGAACCAAATATTATAATAGTGGGCATGGTTTGTGCAGAGCCAGTCCCACTCTCTCGTCAATCAAACTTGCGCTGGTCTGGTGCAACTGGTGCCACGAGCTAAGTGGCAATCAGGATGCAGGATTTGTATGGAAATTACCTTCTCTTAGATGAGCTGCTAAAGAGCTGTAGGGCCTTATCTGCCCTGGGTCGGTTGGGAGGACTAGAAGAAAAGTTTGCATGTTGGCCGTTGCCTCCAAGGAGCTTATCCGCCCTTTGACAGGTCTTGTTTTTAATCCTGCTGGGTGACATGCCACCCTCCTCACCAGCATACAACTGGTGGAGGAGCCGGTTTAGACGCCGACCGCCCATCCATGCGGCAGGTTGTACTGGGTTACAGTGTTACCAGTAGCAAACTCCTCCAGGACCCTGACCTGACCCTAGAACCAATTACCACATTACAAAATAAGGCTATAAGAATTATTACTTTCTCAAAACCAGATGAGCATTCTAACCCACTATATGCAAAACTAAAGCTACTTAAATTTAAAGATCTTATTTATTTCCACAATGCTTTATTTATGTTCCATTATTATCACAACAAATTACCAAATGCTTTTATTAACTTCTTCCAGAGTGTATCATCCATTCATCAGTACAGAAGCAGGCTAGCTTCCAGATCCAGCTACTGCACCCCGGTTATAAGAACAAATTATGGGATATTCAGTGTTAAATTCACTGGTCCTTCTCTTTGGAATAAAATTGATGAAAATTTCAAAAGCCTTTCTTTGAAATCATTTAAGACAAAACTGAAAGAATCCTTTCTAGAGTCCTATACTTAAAAAGAAAAAATAGTTAATCTATGTGTCCACTGTAAAACATGTTTTTTTTTCTTTATTTCTGACTAATGTCACATCTTCATATATTTTACAATTATATCTTCATACACCTTTCAAACTCATATTTAATTATTACCAATAAAATGACAGCTGCAAATTATTTTGAAATTGATTACGTTCTCTGCTGCTCAGCCTAGATTAGTTTCTTTACTATACTTCTGAGTAGCAATTACCTGTAAAATTTGCTACATCTTTTTTTTCTTTGTAATAATATATATTTAATATATGGTAATGAACTCAATAATTCTAAATAGATAGGTAGGTAGGTAGGTAGGTATGTTTGTATGTATGTATGCCAACGATATTTCGATTTGACTTGGCTGTAAAACAAATAAGCTCATTGTGAAAAATAGAGTATGACAAATAATTATTAACAGCCCAGTGGCATCTGGTTATAACTTTGGCTGATCTCTCATTATTTCTCTGCCCTCTGAAGAATATTTGCACGGGTCAAAGCACTTATCTTTTTCTTTACTGCCACTTTTACAGTCAGTTTACTGCTAGCTATTGTTGCCGTGCACAAGACTAAACAAATTTTAAATGGGTAAAGAGGAGTACTGTCTTTTGCCAAGTCTTTCTGTCTCCAACACGTTTCATTTTTGCCAACAGCTTCATCAAGGTGTCAGGTGATTCAAAACTTTCATTTACGACTTTTATAAACCTTTAAAATTTGTTTACTGGGCATTGTGTCATGGATGCTACCTGTAAAAGTAAGACAAGTGTTATTTCATATACTACACTGTGATAATATCTCTTAGCGCTAAGGTAATCCCACAAGTTTTGAAATTTCCCGCAGATATATCCGCGGGTTATTCTCTCAAACAAGAAAAAGGATTAATCCACAATTACTCTTGGCTCATTAACGTGTGAAAATTGAAATGGTGAATATGATAAACAATGATTGTCCTTGTAAAGCGGCAGCGGAACAGACCAGCTGTTGTAAAAATGTCACTGTTCTTTAACACAACCTCCTTCAAAGACTTCTTAATTTTATAGGTGTGCACGGAACACTTTCTAAATTTAAGAAAATTACGTTTCAAGTTGCCTTCCCTGCATATTGGATGTTCAACGTTATTGAAGTGGAGTTTTGGTAATTGTAAATACTCAAATGCACCTGACAGCGAAACTCCAAAACACCACCAAAAGACAGAATGCAACTTCTTGTTTTAAAAGTCTTCAGGTCTGCTTCTTCTAAAACGTAGTCATTTCAAGGCCGTAAAGCCAAGAGTTAATTGTTCAATTTTTTATTCAAATACTAAATCTTGATTTTTCTGAGATCTTTCCTCTCGTGCGTGTGTGTGTGCGTGCGTGCGTGCATGTTTGTGTGCGTGTGTGCTTTCTCAAACAAAGAACTCGCCCAACAGCTTCTAGATGAAACCATGATGAGACAAATGCACGTCGGCTGTTGCTATTATCATTTTATGATTGACAGCCTTAATTCATGCTGTATACTTACAATTGTTGTAAATGATTTACCTCAAGAAAACCTGTTCAAAACGGTGACTCGCTTTCATATACTGCATGAATCAGTTAACGCCCCCGCTCAGTTTGTGCTACTAGACAAGTTCATTTTGCTAAAAGATAGACAATCAAATCTCGGAAGAACTTTGAGAAGGACGTTTTGAGAAACAGGGCATGTTTTATTTTGCCAGATGCATGAAAAAGTTAAAAATCAGTAACAGGTTGGATTAAAACTATAACCGAAATTTTAATGTCAATACCGAAAAGCGACGCCGCTGCCATTGCCGACCAAGCTTCTCATTAAAACTAAAAGCATAAGTTGTTTAGATGTCAATGTTTGTCAAGATAGTTTTTAAGCTATTAAAGTGGTTCTATAAGTATAAAGGGCGTCTTGCAAATAAAATCAATTGAAATTGGAGCAGAAACGTATTATCGACGACCTGATTTAAACTACTTTGAACTTGTAAGTTGTTGTTATTCTTAATCCGGAAGTGATTGACGGAAACTTTTGAGCGAAGAAAGTTTAAATATCTTTCGATCATGAACCTTTATCACAAAAGAACTGCAACTGTAATATGTATACAGATCTGCTTTAAATACTGCTTAATGATCATTTTTAAAAAAAATATTTATAGCCGTTCGGAATACCTAACATTTTCTTTGGTAATGTAAGAAATCATGGAAGGGTATAATACTTATGGTATATATATTACAAATGGTAGAACGTTTGTAATTCCTTTTTTTTACTCCTGTTCCTTAAAGTATAAGTGTGTAAAAAGACTGAATGCCAATTTCTATTTCCATCATGTACACCTTCCTCTGTGTTGTTCTAACGTTCTTCATTCATGTTCTTCTCAAGGGTTGCGATCAAGCAGTTTATCCACTTGTCTTTCTTGACACTCTTGAGTTCAGTACAAGTTGTAAGAAAGTGGCAAGATAAAGCTACTTCTCTGTAGATGGTCAATGCTAGTCGCCCGATCTGACCACATTTCAACTCGAGTTAATGTCGAGCACATGAAGTTGTTAAAATGACTAAATATTTTAAAACCTGGCTAAGCTGTTTAAGCTGTGCACTTAAAGTTAAAATTAGTTTGCATTTTAAAGCGTTCAAACGTTCTACACACCATGAAGGACAAATGGTGTATGCAAAATGATAGGGAAACGAAATAGAAGGTCGAACTTGGAGAAATAGAACAGTCTCCTGTCTAGTGCATTTAACAACATGGCATGACATTAAAAAAATACCCATGCAATCAAAGTCTATTTCTTATCGCATATTCTGAAGTCTGGATTCTCGTAAGTTAGAAAACTTGAAAGAGAAAGAGTTTACCTTCCCAATATCTATTTCCTTTTCTTTTCTTTTTTGTTGTGGTTTTACTTCTCTTGGTGTGCCCTACCCGTTTTAAGCGTGCCTCATTGTAGCATTTTAAAACACGTTTGTTTTAGTAATCTATATATTGCTTTGTTTTGTTTCACTACGGTTGATGCGTTGTGATAAAAAAACGTACTTTTAAAATTTTCTTTTGAAAGTGACATTTTCATTGATTCATTTTTTCTGTTGAGGGCAGAACGTAGGGGATTTTAGTCGGGTGTGATTATTCCGTTATTAAAACCTTCAACCAAAGGCGGTCAGACTACTTTTAAAAACGTGTTTTAATGCTCTAAAATGTCAAGCCAAAATTTATCTGTTCAGTTCATGATTAACGATATCCATAAAATGTTTCTGTTTTTGTTTTTCTTCTCGGTATTTTTATGTAGAAGTTAAAGCACAATCTTGTTGGAACAGTAAGACTAGACATGCTGGGTCACTGCTCTGTCACACAAGCACGCATCACAGCTATCCTCTGAAAGACATGTATTATTGAGTGCACGACAAATACATAATCCCGATACTCCAATAAATCACCATAGTGTTACATAAAATAATTTCACTTCACTCCATTTAAACGCCTTCACGAAAGGCGGTGAGACTGCTTCTTCAAAAGATGTTTTAATGCTCTAAAACACCAAACCAATGTTTATATGTTTTTGTTTATGATTCATGAAATCCACGTTTCTGTTTTTGTTTATCTTCTCTCTCTTTTTTGTATACATTCAAAGCTTACTCGGTTCATATATGTACCCAAATGCTTTGATACTGCATGACTTTATTCACCAAAATCAAATGTAAGATTGCTCTTCTCTCTCACATTACTTAGTAGCGGCTGTTCGGTCCATTTTCAAAATTTATAAAAAGCTCTTTCTTTGTCTCAGCGAGAGATGTGCTCATAAACATGTTTTTCAACTTGGGTCATTTTTGCGCCTTAACGTTCTTCTATAAAAGTTTTTATATAAAAAACAGTGCTTAAGACTGAATAGGCTGTCAAAATTGAAAAGCGACTCCGCCCCATTTGCCGACCAATTTCCTTAACAAAAGAATATAAAGTAGTTTAGACGCCTATGTTTCGCCAACACCATTGACAGTGTAAATTCGGTCTGGTGTCAGGAGATTTTGTGAAGTGATGAGATCGATTGAAAATTGAACAAAAACGCCTTCTCATCAGCCTACTTTGCACCTTGGCAAACTTGTAAGTTGTACTTTAATATTTTCCCCACTGGTGGAAACTTTCGTCATGATTCTTCTTACCTATTTGGCTCCGTTGTTCGAAATTCAGTCAAACCTAACACCAAGTTAGAGTGAATTTAAATTAAGTTTCTACACCTAGAAACATTTAACCCGGTTCCCACAAAATATTGTTGAAATATTCCTGAGAAAACCATTTACGTAAACTCGAAGTATCTGGCCAATCAGTGTAAGATGAGGAAGCAAAGCCAATTGTAACAATGACATAAAGTGTTATATCCGAGCTACGTCAAACATACACCTGAACAACTGGGCCAAAATATTCATTTTCTCAGGCAAAGAACTGGGACTACAAAACTCTCTTAAGAGTTTAAAAATAATACGTTCACTTCTGTATTTGTCAGCTTTCGAAATTTTTACAACCGTTTGGATATCCCTGAAGTTTTCTCTAGGTAATTTAAGGCAACATAGAAGGCACTAACACATTCTCAAATAAAATAACGAAAAGGTAAAATTGTCTTCTATTCTTTCTCTTTTTAAAACGGACAAATGTTGTTTTTCCTTTATTCAAGATGTTCCTTCATGGATAATTACAGAGGAAATTGGAGTCTATATTGTCTCCCCACCATGTACACCATCCTTTGTGTTTTTCCTAACGTTGTTCATTTGTGTTCCTTCCAAGAGTTACCTTCAAGCAATTACCAAGTGGACTCAGTTCTTGGGACTGTTGAACTCAGTGCGACTTGAAAGAAAGAGACAATTATAAGTTGCTGACTTCTTTTCGAAAAACATTTTACAAGAAATATCAAAAACCTTTATTTATTTTGGTCAGGGTAGTCCCTTCAGTTTCAACTATAGAACTGTTATCAATGGGAGCCCGGACATCAATGGGAACCCTGACATCAATGGGAGCCCTGAGACTAAGAATTATAGAATAAGATTATAGAACAACGTCAATGATGTCATGAAGACGTCGAAACGTCGTTCTATAATCTTATCGCTTTTGATACTTCTTGACTTCTTTTGTTTCTCTTTGCTGTTAAATAGTAAAACGTTTTGTTCATTTCTTAAAAATTTGTTCCTTCAGGGACAATTACAGTTACAATTGGACTCCGGATTGCATTTCCCTCAATTTCACCTTCCACTGTGTTGTTCTAACATTGTTCATCATGTTTCTTCAGAGTTGACTTCAAGCAGTTTACCAACTGGATTCGGTTCTTGGACTGTTGAGTTCACTACAACTTGAAAGAAAGAGTAAGTCAAAAGTAAGTTGATCAGAACTCACCAAGCACCCGATATGATCATCGGGTGCCCTGTTTAGCCGTTGATCTCTTTTCTAGAAAGCAGAAGTACTGTTACGGATCGCATCAGTTTCAACGTCAAAATATTCTGCATTGTCACCCAAAAATTCTAGGAACGAATACAACCAGCAAATTAAATGCCAGCCGTAATGTTTATATTATTTTTGGCATTCATGGGAACTTTACACTTTATGTTGTTATAGGTATAATGTAAGAAAACATGGGAGTTACGAAATAAGACAACGAAAAGAGTGAAATATCTTTTATTATTTCGATGTCTTTAAATGTTAAAAGGTTTTAATTCTTTAGTCAAAATCTGTTGCTTCAGGAATAAATATAGCTCAAAACCTTAAACGTCGTCTAGACAAGAGTAACATAATTACAGAGGATCCATTTTAATATTTATTGCATTTTCATTTTGACTTCACCGGTTCCGCCAGTCATCAAATTTGGTATTGGTTAGGGTCTCACTAGGCACTGAATTATAGTTAAAAAGGCTACCTATCGCTAGGTAAAGTTAACCACACTGCGACTATAGTTGAAAATCTATCTTGGATCAAATAGCATGAAAAGTTTTCCAGATGTGCATTTGCATATTTTTAGTAAGACGATACGTTAAATGTAGTTTGGGTTTTGACATGTCTTGACAGCCACCAAATAGCACGATGAATGTAGATGGAGCTCGCTGAGGTCGTAATCCGAACATTCGCTTCCCTTTTGCTTTTACCATCCTTGTTATGTAGAGCTCAAAGAATCCGTTTTCATCTAATTCACTTATTCACTTTGCACTGTACCGGCAGTCAAGCGATTCAACCCTATCGTTGATCGGTGCAAAACTGAGAGAACTGTCAAGTGCTGAAGAGCAAATTGGCGCAAGACGTAGGAGCATTTAGGTATACCCTAGACCTCCAAAACGGTTTGAAGAGATGCTGAGAAATGATGTCTTCAAGAAATGTTGTTAACCATTCTTAATTAAGCAAAAGTAACGGTCTTAACACTCATAACTGTTTAAAACTAGCCGTGAATATAATGTTTAGGGATAAAAGCGAAGTACTTTTTTGTCCAATAGTGCTCTTTAGTAATTAAAATGATTGATAGATTTTAACCAAAGCAAATAAAGTTTAGATAAACTAGCGATAAACCATGCTTTCCGAGGTTGCTTAACCACAGTTAAGTTTCTTTTCATCTGGCCGCGGTTGATACAGTAACGTACCAAGGATCGTTTAACGAGATCGTGCCACTAAAATCCGGTCACACTGGGAAAGATTTCAACTATAGTTAGGAGTTAGGCTGGTGAAACACAATATTTTCTTTGAACTTTTAATTGTATCTTGATGCTGGGATGCTGATTTACTTTTTCGTTATATTGATAAACGATTTTAATTCTAAGAGAGCCATGGCAAAATAGAGAAAAATTAAGACCATCGAAAAATACAAA
>JANRMR010104847.1:0-13269 GCA_025434825.1 Bergia sp. 'catenularis' | reverse complement strand
GTGCAGACACCAGAACTCTATGCTGACAAGTGTACTCTGTGCAGACAAGTGTACTCTATGCAGACAAGTGTACTCTACGCAGACAAGTGTACTCTACGCAGACAAGTGCACTCTATGCAGACAAGTGTTCTCTATGCAGACAAGTGTTCTCTGTGATGACAAGTGTACTCTATATGCTGACAAGTGTACTCTATGCAGACAAGTGTTCTCTGTGATGACAAGTGTACTCTATATGCTGACAAGTGTACTCTATGCAGACAAGTGTACCCTAAGTGGAAATGTGTACTCTATGGGACTAGCATACTCTATGGGAAAAGTGCACTCTATGTGGACAAGCAAACTCTTTGACTGTGTTTCCTCTCATTCTGATGTAGTGTTGTTGAAGTATTCCACTGTTGTGCTATTGTGTTGTTCATGTTGTATTATAATAGGCCACTTTTGATATATTATAATTCAGTCTCAAATAACAGACATCAACACGAGGCTCTGAGGAATAAAATATAGATTTTATATATTTTATTCCCCAGTGCTTCATGCTCATGTTCATTGTTTGAGACTGAATTTCAATATACCAAAAGTAGCCTATTACAACTCCGTAAAACCACCTAGGGAACAGAGCTTGAGCTACTTTTATGGAACCCTGCTATTGTAAATGATAATTTGAATACACTACCTTGACTAATCAAAAGTCATATACATTCCAAAAGTGTGACAAACTAAGTTATCAAAACAAGTTGTTCCATTATTTAGAGGAATTATCCAACTCACCAATCTTATCTGCAACTCCTCCCTTCAGAATCCTGGCGACCTTAATACTGTTGCTTTCTTCACAATATCTGATGGTAACTCCCTGTCGGGGTAATGATCAAGACAGCCCAAGTTTGATTTACATGTATTTACTGTATTCCTCCCATTAAGTCCCCCATGGCCTATTCTAGATCTTTTTTCACAGTTTAGTTTAAATGCACTTTGGGTTAATTAGAAATTTGCAAGTTTTGCTTCTTCTCAAGTGATTCATACCAGCTGTTCCTTTGAGCTTTTAACCAATTCCACCAACTTTGCAACTGATTTAGCTTCTCCACTGATTTCTGCTGTATTCAGACTCCTCTCCACAGGGCCTGCATTAGAGATTGCACAGCTAATATCACAATCTGGCGGACAACAGACAGGTATCTCTGGCTCTGGATCAAGCAGAGCCGATCTGGGTGCTGGATCTTTAGTGGCTACTTCATCATGAGCAGCTAGCAGTCCTTTCACATCTGCACTTGATAGAATTTCAACCAGTTCCTTTAACTCTGGACTTGGGTCATGATGAGCTCTAATGGCTTTACATATCTGTTGATGTTTGAAAATGATTCAAGATGTGAATAATAATAACTTATTGCTTATATTACACAAAAAAAACATATAAATGGTCTGTTAAGCACTATTGTCAACAATAATTTATTACTAACTATAAATAATAGAAAAAAACATTACAAGTTACATGTACATAATATTATGTACAGTTTACAAAAATTAAGCTAATTCTATGATAGCCTTTTAAAATATAATATATATATGGAAGTATAATTAAAATATAAAAGAAAACTTCTAGATTCTTAACTAGTATAAAGGTTACTAGAAAGCATAGCAGGTAAGAACTATGTAAAATTGTAAAATTTGAAATCTAGCAGTAAAATGCTTGTCTGGAAAGTTGTTCCTTCAACTGGTGTTTAAACTCATTCAGTCTATCTGTAGATGTATTGTGTACATGTAGGCAAACTAGAAAAGAGTTCCACAGTCTTGGAGAAGTTGCAGCAGTAAATGCTCAATCCCCTAGCATCTTCCTGGTAATTTTCCTAGGCATATTAAGCAACAGCTGGCTGAATAATTAATTTTATTGTTTACAATTTAGTATTTTAATTTATACTTTCATTTATTTTAAACACTAAAAAGTTTTAGCTACAGAATCATGGATAAATAAACTTTTAAGGTATAATAATAATGATAATAATAATAATAATATCATTACTTATAAGGTTCTGCACCTCACCTCAAGTGCAAGGTCTGTTGCAAACACCCCATCTGGGTGTGGTGAAGTGTCCTCCTGCTCCTTTGGACTGGGCTTCTAATATTAACAAACTCGCTCAGTTAGAGCTCACACTTTTTGCCCTTTTAGATCTTGGATTGAAACACCCACCCACATACACAGTGACATAAGAAAATCATGTTATTTTTGAACACTTGAAAATGAAAGTATAGCACAAAATAGGAGTGTTCTTAATTAGCAATCTACTCATGATCAGAATAAACTATTGTCAATAATCATTCAGTACCTTTATTACGGCTTCAATATCACATGACTGAAATAAGTTGGACACAGCTGTAAAATCATCTTTGTTATCAAGGTTTTTTCTGATCTGTTCCAGGCATGACAGTAACCTGTGGAAGGCTGAGAAATGAAAATTTAGGAGACATTAGTAATACAATTATTTTAAACTTGGTTATTTATAATGTCAAAAAAACTATTGATGATTAGCTGGACTTCTAATTTTCTGTTTTTCCTTTTTTTAACAGAACACTCATTTTACTTGCATCTTATCAGTACATTATTACAATACTTTTTATATAAGAGAAAACAGAATTATTGATACTGGCAAACTGAAATTAGCTAAAGCTATTCTAGTCAGGTTGCCACCAGGCCCAATTTATGTGAGAATAGGTCGTGACAAAGGATAAGATACAAATAAGTTACTATGGTAAATAGATTAATCGATTAAATGAAGGAAAATACCTATTAGTAATGGAATCATACAAAAAGAAATGGGAAAAGAAATTGAAACAGTTGGAAATAGCATCACTAAGATTTTAAAAGGATTTTTTAAAGCTTATTCTTTTTTGTTGTGTGAAGGAATGTTGTAATAAAACTTAGAACTGACAAGCTTAATTTTGAAGCCGCAAGAAGGTTGAAACGATATTTTATGTTTTATGATTCACATTCTCGCTCATGTGGGAGTACATGTAGCTTGTTTTTCATTCATTCCAATGGCTACTTTGACATTGCATATTGGTGAACTGGCTGTGGGCAAAAAGATCATAAGTCTTCATGCACAGTCCATGAATCTATCTGTAAATGCATAAAACTTCATTCTGTGAATGGAGAGTCAGAACATGTCAGTGCTCACTTTTCCATCATAAGATTATCAAATCAGTAGTTATTAAAAACATTGAATGATAATTAACACTCATTGGACTCAGTTATCAAAAAAATTGTAATATTGTCAGTATTTCACAGAAAAAAAATTACTGATTACTTGCCACTGGCAAATCATGATATTTTGCTCAACCTTCTCAGTAACAGTAAGTGTTAAATATTCTAAGCTGGTCGACATAACAGAAAATAATCTTTTTATAACAAAAAGCTCCACTGGCTCTTGACTCACAAATGAATTCAGTTTGTATGTAATTCTGTCATTGAAGTATTATTTGAAATAAACAAAGCTCAGGTTATATACATACAGTAGTTAACCACTTGATTATTGATGCATAATTTGTGTACATTTAACTAGTTTTCTACTGTGGCTTGATATATTCCTATTTTAAAAATGCATTCCTGGTACATGTATATATTATAGTATTACCTGAATAATTAGCTAAATTATTTTTTTGCTCGGAATCATATTTCCTTGCAAGAATAATAGCTGCTTTGTTTTGGCTGCGACCACTGTATGTCTAACCCTTATTTGGCATATATTTTAATTATCCTGACTAATGCCAGATGTTTGCTATTTAGTTAAACTGGTATAACCAATATAAACTGTATGCGTGTCTAAAAGTTATAGAGCTTTTATGTAACCGGTTCCTGGCCTCTGCTCCTAAAAACCTGACTGTGCTATTGCTATTACTAATACTAGTACTATAGTAAAGCATTGTTGGAATGGTGAGATTCCTTATCAGAAACATGTTCTCCAATATTCTAGATATCCTTGCTTTTGTTGTACATTTACCTTACCCCTTACCCTTACCCCCTTAACTAACCTCCCTTTCACTGATCAATATGGTGCACTACTGGGAATTTGGGAATGTGCAAGAATCTCATTAAGCATCATCTTATCAACAAAGTTAAAAACATTAGACTGAAGCCCAATTTACCTTCTCTAAAGCAAACTTTATATGTAAGTTTTACTTTAGCTTAACAATAAACAAGAATTGAACTGCATCTATTTTTAAAATTCATAGAAGTCTATGAATGAACTTATTATAACTTCATTTTCCTCTAGAACTTTCTTTCCGACTTACGTACACGGATCTGGGCCGTTTTGGGCCATTTCGAGGCTCATGTTGTCCTGTACAAACTACAGAATGAACAGCCACTGTACTGCCATTAAACGACGTGACCAATTTCAGTTTTCCTGGTGTGCTGTCGGAACATTCACAAATTTGATTTGCTCCATAAAACAGAATCTAAAACCAACGAGCTCTGGCAAATTCTTGTGACCTGCTTACATACCATAATCTCCGCCATATTATTCCTTGCATTCCACTAAGCTCTAACGCAAACACTACCGTTCAAGAGGAATGACGCCACAGACAGCAAACAAAAACAGTGTCCCATATATTAACATTTTTGAGTAAGTTTATCATTCATAATTGTGACAGCCCTGTAAACAAGGCGCATTTTTCCACACATTACACCACGTAAAGTATAATATTACTTACAGATGAAGCCATTTGGTTACTGCTAGTCTGTTTAACGTCAATTGTGACCAAAAGAGTACACATGTACGAAGACCAAGTGAAGATCCTCGGCCTCACAAACTGCCACCTACAAGGGCAGCCATTTTGATTTCGCCGCGCAAAATTACTGGAACTGAGTGTGGAAACCAGTTTTCTGCGCAATTTCTGCGCAAGTTGCATTATCGTGTGTCAGCCTATCCATAAAGAGGACCCATTCTGGTCAAAATTTTCCTCATATATTCAGTTTCCAATACGAAAGTAATGTTTGCAATTATTTACATGGTGTTTGACAAATAATTTTGTCTATTACTAGAATTATTTATACGCGTACGAATCGATTTTAGAAATTGTAAAAAAATATTTGCACGATCGAATAAGATGAACAGAGTATTTGCACGGCTCGAATTTATAGAAAATGTATGGGAAAATGAGAAAAAAAAAATTAACCAAAATATGGCCTCTATCTTCCACTCACTCTCCCAATGGTCGGCCCGTTATTTCGACAAAAAGATGATAGAACTAACTTACAATGAAGACTAGTTACTCATAGTTTCTTCTTAAGTCGCGCATCCCGTTGGAAGTTAGGACCGTACCGACGGACAAACAAAAAAAACCCCAAAGATAAAAGACCATAAAAAGAACAGCAAAAGACAACTGATGATCAAAAAAGTGAAAGATTCAAATCAAACGGGTTATTACCAACATAGAACTGATGTGTTTGTTATAACTTGGATGGCTGCTTGTCAAATTATGAATGGGACTGCTATATACACCACAAGGTAGCCAAATTACAAATTGGTAGAAGAAGCTAATGATAAAGGGTGGGGGGAAGGGGGTAACGAAAGCTTTAAAATTTCTAAAGGATTAAGTTTCAAGGAAAATAAACTCAAAATCAGTCAAGAGTCCCTCTTTAAAAACTGTCTGGATCGGGTGTTTCTCAATGAAGTACCTCTCTCTGCACTTGTGAATGCTATTATTTGATAATAGTCCAAATAGTATTTGTTTTTTTTCCAATCGTAAAAATGTTTACGGTGGTCAAAAGGTTGTACTTATATTTTATTGCGCGACCTAGTTTAGCAGTCGCACAATCCAGGACTGCTGCGTTCAGGAGAACACCTTGCTCATTCTGAAACCTTCGAAAATCTTACAAGCAATATAAAGTATACTATAAAGACAACTGAGAAAGTAACAGTTTATTTGACATTCTGTGTACAATCCTGACTATAATACATCAACAAATATTTGTTTTTACAAAAACAGTGGCTCAGAAATACGACGTATCTCTGTCACTGAATCGCTCCAAAAATAAAATGGTAGAGGAACAAAGCACGCCTCGTCTGCATCCCCTGGTGAATCGCGGTATAAAGACTTTGTACACTCTTTCGAAATCTCACGAAAGTAAAGTTATTCGTTTTATCCACCAACTAAAGAGAAAGTAAGATAAATACAGCATGGATTTTATGCTTTCACAATAATATACATTACATTATCTACGCCAAGACAGAACCGACAGTAAGTACTATGAGGCATTTGCAAATTACTTTTACGAAGTAAACCGGTTCCTTGACAATCTCAAAACAATGTGACAATTTTACAAACTTCTGGAAAGGCAATAATTACTGTTGGGCTATGGTTTTCTAGTGGAGAGTTATGAACCAGATCGAAAACAATATACTAAACAAAAGTATAACTCAGAGCCTTTTAACAAAGCTTCAATGTACTCAGACTTTGTAATTTTACTTAGCTACAACACTGTAAGTTCACACTGAGTTTATATTTCTTTTCTGTCCAAAAACACAACTTAGTCGTCAAGCTGACAGAGTAAAGCCACACCGCGCATGATCCAATGAGACTGCGGCTGGTCAGACGGAATGCGCATGTCCATCACAAAGTTAGTTGAGTGGCCCGTAGTGGAGAGTGTCCCTCGCCGTTCACTAGTCTTATACACAGGCGATAAGTAATGCGGCTTTTCCGTGACGTCATCCTTCTTACAGGGCTTGAGCCACATCACCGGCATGTTGTCGAACAGCACCTTGGGAAGTGATTCGCCAATATACCGCGTGTCCCGGTCCCAGCGGGCCCCCTCCATAAACAGTCCGTCCACATACACTCCGTCCTCGGGCGGGGTCTCGTATTTCTTGTCGTCCAGGACCTCAAAGTCAAACGTGAGCAGGTCGATGGGGATCGTGTACTTCCGGGCAAAGTTCTGCTTGGAGCCCGTGAGGAAAGCCTGTGTAAAGAAGAAACCGGAAATCCAAAACACGGACGGAGGACCGTTGTCATACCACTCCTGTAGGAACTTCAGACGAGCCAGCAAGTCGTTCACATAGCTGCCCAGCGGTTTGAGGGAGGGGAAGGACTTCTTCATCCACAGACCAGGAATTCTTCCTTGAAGAATGCTGCTGACAACCTCTTCTAGTTCTGAAGACATCACCACCAGACCCTGTCAAATGATGAAAGCAGACAAAAAATTAAAGATTAGAATTCTAACTTTCGTCCAGAAAAGCTCTTGATTACTCATGTAATCAAAGAATTGATTTTGTTTTAAAACGTTTGTTCTGGGTTTTGGATATATCAGAAACAAGGAGACTTTCTGAAGCTTCTGCCACTTAGATAAAGACACCGAATGTGCTCCAAGTTCCTTGAGATCGATTAGATCGAATTTCTAGTATGCTCCACTACCTGCAAGTTTTTGCTTTTTTAAATTAATGTATCACATTACTCCCGTTGCGTTGCAACCAAATCACAAAACATTCTCAAAAAAAAAAAAGCTTCGGCGTTCTTTCTGATGATTTGAAACAAGCAATTTAGCATAAAACAAAGAAACAAACCTTCACCGCCTTCTGTATATTGACGAGACTGGAGCGCACGACCTCGGTAAGTCTGTTAAACCTGACCATCTCCTGCACCAACACCGTGTTCATACTCTGAGTATAGGTGGTCGGGTATTTACGCAGAGCAGCTTCCGTATCAAAGTTCTTGGGCAACTTACTGAGGATATCCTCAGCCACACCTGACACAATGTCATCATCGGACTTCCCCCCGGCCGAGGAAGCACGTGACTGCGTCAAAAGAATACTGTTGAAGAGTAAATTAGTTTCTTGTTGGTCCTTGCTAATGTCAGCATTTGCGTGCATGCCAAACACCTCAGGCTGGGGGATCAGCGGCAGGCTCTTGGCGTATTCAATATAGGACTCGTAGTCGCCCTCTTTAGGGGCGAAGTAGAGGCCGCTTGGCGAGAGTTTAAAGTCCTCGTCTTCAACAATTTGGGACGTGTAGCAGCTGTTCAGGATTGTGATGAGCGTGCGTCGGTCACGATCGTCTGTTACGCGCCCTCCGTAGTTACACTCGCCTGTCAGGTACTTGAGGGCCGTGTACTGTACCTCCTGTGTTGGCACGGGTTGGAAGATAGTCCAAAATCAATATATTACACTATAGCAGCTTAACCAAAGGCTGAGTAACAGGAGGAGACTACCCAGTTAATTGTAAAATCTCATTTATAAGTCCCCCCTTAAATCTTGTGTAGATGTCTCAGCAAAATCGTTGCAAAATCAAAACACTTGCAAAGTACGCAGTTTCCTCAGTCGCAAAATTTAAGTATCACAATGTACTAAATTGTAGCCTTGAAGGAATAATTAACAAAAATTCCGGATATAAGCCCTCCCTCGATGATCCCAGCTCTCACCAACCCCTCTCTCTTTTTCCGTCACCACCGTCCTCGTGCAAATAAACATGTTCCACATACAATAGTTCTTTAACGGGATTTAAATCACTTATTTAAACTTACATCGTACTTGTTGAGGAACATGTGCAGCTGTCTGACGCTGATTCGTAGGTCAGTCTCGTTGAATTCGTAAGGAATGTTCCATCCTAACGGGCCGAACTTGCGGCGCTCCTGAACCAAAGCGTGGAAGAAACACAAAGCAAACAGCAGTTTCTTGAACTGGCGCTGTGCGGAGAGACAAAATGACACAGATTAAAAACCGGAGATAATGAAGATGGATAAAGATTATTCATTCCTTTAGTCATAAAGATATATCACTACAAACACGAACATTGCAAGGTTCAAAACACTAAGTAGGTGCATATAAAGGCAAATAATCAACGTCGAAAAATATCATCGTCGCCAATTATTTCATTTGCCTTCTAAAAGTGATTATTTCTCTCAAACCGAATGAATGCTTTTGCACACATATGCGTTAACACACACACGTACACATACTTGTACACATAATAAAAGTTACTTCAAAACACAGTATGAACATCACTGCACCAGGATAACATTTTCCGAAATTATAGGTGTATAACACGCAAGCGAGTACACAAACTGCTACACAGATGCAAACGTAGACTTATACACACATGAAGACATTCACGCAACACACGTATATTGTACACATGCGCATGCACATACACATACATACGCATAAAAACACATATATACACACGCATACCAGCGATTCGAAATGGGTTGGGGACTGAAGAGACTTTTTCTTTCAAACCATTATAATTTTGGAAACGTGGTGGAGGGGCTAAGCACCCCTTCCCCTCCTTTTTTGCAGTCCCTGACACACAGACAAAAACAGAAGGACACACATACATATAAACACAAACACAAACACAACACACAAACCCATACAAGCGCAAATAACCCCCCAAACACTGAAGATACGTACCGAGAAACAAACACAAACACAAACATAAACACAAACAATGACGCACAAGTAAACAATAGAAAGACACACACATATGCTCACGAGAAGTCGTCATTTTTTGATACTTACAGGTTTATTGCAACTTGTAAAGAACTCCGGGTCGGAGATGGGATCGCCCAGGTAGGACCTGGTGATGTTCGCCTTCAGGCCCTTGGGTGGTTCGTTGGTCATCTTCACTCCATTTTGCAGCACTGCTACGGGGAAGTTGGGTGATGGGTAGCTGGTTAGCCACATGCGGAAGTCAGGGTGAGTTGTGTCTGGATTAAGCTCCTGGGTTCGAGAACAAAACCATGAGTGATCAACAGCATATTTCTTGGGTTAAAACAACGACATAATAAACGGGGTTTCCACTTTGAAAAGAATAAAATTCCCCGACATATGTGTGCATGTGTGTGTGTGTGTATATATATGTGTGTGTGGTTCAATTGTATGTGTGGCCACCCTCAAGAGCTGTGACATGGAACCTGAGACCTGGGCGTTAGACTACCAACACTGCTCAAACTGGCGCAGCTCTGTTAATCGTAGTATAAGCAAGTTCGAGGAGCGTTGCATCATGGAGGCTAAGCTAAAGCGACGACTTTGGAAGAGTAGAGCAAGTTTTTCTTCCACACCTGCCAACTAACCCTCAATCTTCACCTGCCCTAATTGCAACTGGTCACTCTGTGCAAGATTTGGGCTAATTAGTCATCTTTGTTCTCACAAGTAAAATTAAAGTTCATGATCATCCTTGCTGGCAAAGGACGAACATCATGTGTCTTTATACGACACGACACAATAGAATATGATGCAATAACAAGTAAAGCTTACCTCGCACGTCTTCTCCAGGGTTGGCATCCAAGAGGTGGCCAAATGACAATTCTGCAGCACCACCCACGTACCATCTTTCACGGCTTTCTCGATCATGCGCATAGCTATAGGGCCCTGGCCTTGACCCAGGGACAGCGAGCTCAGCTTTGATCCACTGAAACCCTGAGAAATAAAAGCACATTCAAATATATTTGACTGCAATGAAAGAACCTGATAAAAGAAACCTGATGTACTGGGCATCGAGCAAATTTAACTTTATTGAATTGTCCAAAGTTATCCCTTCAAATATAATAAACTACTGGAGTTAGCGTTTTCATGTGACTCTTTATTGTTGCTCATTGTGAGCTTGTTCTGAACAGCCCTTTGGAATAAACGAAATGTGTTGTACTGATTAATGCTCCGTATGTGGGGTACGATATGATGATCACAACTTTTACAATGATGACTACAATTGAAAGAACCATTGTGATTTTGTCAATGACTACGATTATGATTAGAAATTACGGTTATCGTTTGTGGTTACATCTACTGTTATGGTTATGCTTATTATGGTTAAGATTTTTGGTTATAGCTTTAGTTATAATCACAATTAGTGTCATGGTTTTGGTTAAATTTATATGATTAAGATTAAAATTATTGTAAAAGCTAGTGGTAAAGGTTATGGCAATGGTTATGATTATGACATTAATTGTAATTACGATTACGATTACCATTACGATTATCACGATTATTATTATGATTATGACTATGACTGTGGTTTCACAACTGTTTTACCTGGTCATCAGCAAACTTGAGCAAGGCCGCTGTTGGATCTGAGCCGGGTGACAGAATAAAAATGAGTGGCGCAGTACAAGTGGAGTCCCCAAACGCCTTGCCAAGATCAAATGGTGGCGGTTCGACAAATTGTTTGCCCAACTTTGCTGTCACAAAATCCTGGACAGCAGGAACAATCTGCAAAATAAACCAAGAAATATCATCTAAAAGTGGAAGTTTATTACAAATAAACAGATCTTTGCGTTGGAGAAAACATGAAGTAAGCAAGTAACTGTAAGTAAGTAAGTAAGTAGGTAAGTAAGTAAGTAAGTAAGTAAGTAGGTAAGTAAGTAAGAAAGTAGGTAAGTAAGTAGGTAAGTAGGTAAGTAAGTAAGTAAGTAAGTAGGTAGGTAAGTAAATAAGTAGGTAAGTAAGTAAGTAAGTAGGTAAGTAAGTAGGTAAGTAAGTAAGTAGGTAAGTAAGTAAGTAAGTAAGTAGGTAAGTAAGTAAGTAAGAAAGTAGATAAGTAAGTAGGTAAGTAGGTAAGTAAATAAGAAGATAAGTAAGTAGGTAAGTAAGTGAGTATGTAAGTAACTGAAGTTAGTAAGTAAGTAAATAAGTAAGTGAGTGAGTAAGTAACTGAAGTTAGTAAGTAAGTAAGCAAGCAAGCAAGCAAAAAAGTAAGTAAGTAGGTAAGTAAGTAAGAATAAGAAATTACAACTACGACTAAAAGAAAATCGAAAACAGCTGTTTGACTTTGTTCGATGTTTCTCTGTATTCGTGCACGTAAAAAGAAAAGTGGTAGCAAAAGACATTTGATCTGTCACTCAGGAGGTGTGTACCTTGTCTGGTCGCAGGCAGCGAAGGACGATCATCTTCTGAAACTGCTCCAGCTTTTCTTCCCAGTCACCAGGCATCTCTTCGTGCTGCGGCTCCTGAACAAAAAAAAAGAAATCAAAACAATACTTATTCAACACAAACTCAAGTCTTTAAGACCTTCTCATGGAGAATGTAAGCCATGCGACTTTTCCCTGTCATTTGACTTTGGACTGGAATTACCATGAACAAAACAAAAGTACCCAGACTTTACCTGAGCTTTGCAAATTTTCAAAAACTTCTGACTATCCCAGTCTCCGTGGCGAAAATTACCTGCATCCACAAATTAATTGAGTATTCTGTTACTTACATTGCTATCATAAATTTTCTTCCATCCTTCAAGAAACCTGGGAAACTTCTGGCGGAAACCTTTGAACCTAACGCGGAAAAAGACCGTTATTGCATTGGGAAACTGGTTAGAAAAACACTGTATTGCTTCTACTGGTCCGTGATCAATGAGTCATATTATTTTGATGCTAAGCCCAGTGGCTGGAAAATCTGGTAAAGAGACTTATACATACAAAGTGGTCATCTGAGTAAGACATAAGCACGTTAATACTACAAATAGATTCAATTTTCTCTTGAGCTATAAAATGGTAAAGAAAAAGGACACTATCAGTGTTTGACACTTCAGCTTTCCGTTTTCTTTTTACTGTTTATACAAAAAGATGGATTAAATAATAAAAAGTCAAGTTTATTCAAACTAATAACAAGCCGTAAATGACCATTAACAAATCAAAAGTTATTACCTTTGCCACGAATAGAGACACTTACTTTGGCAGATCGTCCAGTCGGCAGATTTCGTCCCAGGAACGACTGGGTAGCCAGGAAGCTGGGGTCGAGTGAGGATTATCCAGCCCCACCCCTCCCGTGAGTAGAAATCTCCACTCATCTCCACACACCTCCCCTTTGCTTTTCAGTAGGTTTACACACAGGACAAATGAAAACAGCAGCTGTGTAAGGGAAGGAACAACAACAAACGATTTTACTGAAAGTATTAAATATTATAATTCAACAATAATTTTCATTGTGAAAACGCGCGATACTATTGGTCAGAATCAATCATGTGATGCACACTGGCAGGGCCAATATCTGCAACCGCTGGAAAGTAATTAAAATTGTTTTATATTTCGTTGTTTTTGCTGTACAACGAAAACTCAGTTTCTTGGTTGGGAACAGCGACAAGGGATAAGAAGACGAGCTAGTTAATAATTCAAAACGACAAAACACAAAGAACTCGACAAATTTTGCCTCTTTGTTTCATCGCGTTAATCGAGGCGCTTTGCCTTTCCAGTTATAAAAATTATTGTTGAATTATAAAATAAATAAAACCCTCTCTGCGCTATTTTTGTATTGAACTATACAGGCCCTCGTCTGAAAAAATGTCCTTAAAGTTTCG
>JANRMR010104403.1:0-13280 GCA_025434825.1 Bergia sp. 'catenularis' | reverse complement strand
TATGGGTATGGGTATGGGTGTAGGTATGGTATAGGTGTAGATATGGGTATAGGTATGGTATGGTTGTAGGACTTGTATAGATATGGGTATAAGTGTGGGTGTTTTTGTTACTATATATTATTTAATAAGTGAGAGTGATCCTGAGCTCAAGTGTGTTCTTGAACACAGCTGAGGCCAGGTTGAGGAAGAAGATCGAGAGACAACAGATCATCCAGACAGCCAGGCAAACCAAAAAGGAAAGAGGTGATTTCTAAAATTGCCATTTTGTTCCTTGAAATTGTCTACTTGTTCTTTCTTCCTTGTGTTTTGAGTGTGCAAAAGTGTGATAATATCTCTTAAAAGAGTTACAATGCTGGAAGAAAAAGTGCTACTGAGACACAACCACTAACTGAAATACCTCAAAATCAATTGTTGATGGCGCTATCCCCTCTCCCCCCCTATAAAATATAGCTCCAAATGGTTGTAAACATAATCAGGTATTTGATTCCTTAACACAGTGGTTTCTAAAAAGGTTTTGTTTAGTTCAAATGTACCAAAATCTGTCCAGGATTGTAGCTGTTTTCTATTATTTTCTTCATTTTTGTTACAATTATTATTTTATACTGAAGTTAAAGTTTTTATTTAGACTTTTGAAAGGCTTAGGAAATTTTAATGGATTTGTATAATTATATGCTTCAAAGTTTTATAAGTTGTGTTCAGTCAGAAAGTATGGTAGTGTTAAATAACTTGCCAGTCAAAATAACCATTTTGACAGTCAGATGGTATAAATGGTCTCTTTTAGGCTGTGATTAAGTTGGTTTGTTGTTTTGTAGTGGATGTTCTGGAGCAGTACACAAAGTGATAAACTGGTTTAAAAGGCATCAAACCTTGTCAGAAGGGACTGTTTAAACTAAGGCCTTTTTTGTGGATTAAGATGTTTCTTTTAAATTCATCAAATTAATGACATTAATGTTGAACTTATGAAAAAGAGAAACTCCCATGATTTAGCTGTGTAAGTGTCCCTTCAAAGTGAGAAGTTCACTGTAATAATTCAAATAATATAAAGTTTTGTGTATTCTATGTAACTGAAGTCCATTCACAAGAGTTCAGTATTAACAATGTGTAACAGTCAATTATTTTGTTACTAGCTACAGGGTTAAAACTGAACTGCAAATTGTAGACCCAGACCTGTGAAAAACTCTGAAGCCACGGATCTGATAGTTTATTATTTGTGAATCTTTGTAATACTTTGTCTTGAGGTAACTTCATTAGCATTAATATTTTTAGTTTCAATTAGTGATTTTTGTCACAGGCATTAAACTTTTGGAAAAACAGATGTGCTAGCAATGGAAACAACTTTGATGACTATTTTGAAATTTTAGCAGAACAGCAGTTCAGTAGTCTTAATGAGCTACTGATTGCATTATCTTAAGTAGTCTGGTTTGAATAGTTTTAATACTATTTCTGTTTCAAGATTCCAGCTGGTAAATTGTATCTTAAATAAATATTTATATTTACAATTTTTATATATTTATTATATTGTAAGAATATTTACAAATAACAATTTCTGCTGTCATGAAGTAAAACCCATATGTAAGAATGTTTGGAGTAGTCTTAAAGCCTAGTTCTTATACATTATACAGCTGTTTCAAAAAGGGTTGTCTCTTTCATAGTGCTTTGTGTATTTGTAGCACACTATATATGTGTACACCAAGCCATTCACATGAGATATTTACAGTGTGGCACACAATAAACTGTGTTTGGTGTTAAAAGCAACTTCATTGTCAGAATTAAATATTTTACTTCCCTAAGCAGAAACTTCCATTTTACCTACAGTTCTAGCAGCTTACAGTTTGTGAGTGTGCATAAATTTAAAATGCTCAAGGACAACCATTTTTGAAATTGCACCTAGGCGTGGACCTGTATGATATCTACAGGAAAGGAAATAGAAGTAAAGGTGTACAGTACCATATTTCTAGTGTATAAGTCAACTCCAGTTTTTCAACACAAAAACAACACCTTTTATAAATTTTGGTGTGTAGTTCGACCCTAATTTGAGTAAGCTGTTGGAAAATAATTTGTTGTAATATTACAGCATACATGTACAATATTGTTTTCTTTAAAGTTGACACCAAATTTTCTTTCATATTTATTTACCCTCGTATAATATGTTGTGCAAACCTTTAATTTCTTTTTCATGTGAAAGATTAATTTGTGTTAACAACAGCCACACTAGAATTGATTAAAACATTATACAATTATTATGTTGTAGCTCTGGTCTGCCCAAACAATGTCAATATGCAACTGACTGTTATGAAAAGATTAATGATTAATTGATTAATATAATATTCACTTTCTTTTAGGATCATAATCAGTTTGTTGCATTTCTCTGGGATTTCTCTGCTGTCTTTGGTCTGCAAATAATATCTTTTTTTTGAAAATTATCCTTCAAAGCCTTTACAGTAGCAAGAAGAGTTTCAACCAGTTATAGGCAAATTTCAGCTGATGTCATTGTTGATATTTTGACCATTAGCATAAATTTGTCTTTCATCTCCACGCAAAATGAGCTTATAATTTGATAGAACATGGCACAGTTAGTACCCACTGACAATTTGATCTTGATGTATAGAATATTTTCGGAGAAATCTTCGGAATTTATAGTGATTTCTATAACTGGAGGCAACTTTTGCCTCCAGTCATACGTATCAGTAATTTTCAAAGACATATTACTCCAGAAGTATTCAACATACTGAGATCAAATCTTTGGTAAGTACCAATTGTTGCATAATTTTTTTATTAATGGACACTTCTTGTTTGAATCTTGAAGTTGGGTTTATGCTATATTATGCTAATGAGGCAAAAGGTAAAACCATTGAGAAAATTTTGCATGATCTTCTCTCTGCCATTGTGGAGATCCTTACAATCACTTGGCAAGCATGTCTTGTTTATATAGGCTTTCTCATTCATCAGATGTTACAGGCATAAGGAGGATGCATCAGTGAAGATGCAGCAAACACAGAAAATGATAATGAAAGAAAGTTTAGGAAATTTAATACACAGTAGCTGAATACTTAAGTTGTGCTAATCTTGGTAGCTGTTAATGTCTCTTAATTAGGAAATTATGTGTGTTTCAGCATGATGAAGTCTCAAATTGCAGTATATGTTTAAATGGATTTTGCATTTGTTTTGAAGTTTGGACAATCTTCCATAATTGCAGTTTTTCATTGATAAGTTGAAAAATTTTCTTTTAAAGCCAGAATTAAGTTACAACAGAAAATGTTTTTGAGAATGACTTCTTTTAGTCTAAGTTCAATGTGATTCATATAGTTTGTTTTGTGTATGTTGATTACTGGTATACAGAAAAAAAACATAATGCAAACTGTTTTTGTGAGTATCAGCTGCTAAATTGAGCAGTGTTACGTTTGATAGGAGGCTACAATTTGAGGTTGATTTTTGGGGGTATTTTTTAGGTCTTAAAGGAATCGACTTATACACTGGCAGTTACTAACAGTAGGTTCTAATAAAATTAATGGGTATTTAATGATTCATGAAAGAATAAAATGGAATTAAACACTTAGCGCTGCTTCCAGTAGTGCAACTGCTCACAATGTATCATTTATAATGGTTATATTTGTGTCAGAACTGTTAACACAGATCTTTGTACTGTAATTCATTCATGAATTTCATTATACTGTAGCGTGTATGTATGTATTGTTTTAGTAGGAACAATTTGTGTATTTCTTTTGTAGCTATAACAGTTTTGGACTTCTGCATTGAATTTTTTTTTCTAAAATAACATTTTTTTATGTTGGTACATGTAACAGTTAACATAAATTAAGAACAAACAAACCTGGGGGTGGATAGTTGTAGTAATTATCCTGAGTTGTCCAGTGACAAGACAAGAAATCAAACCTGAGGCCTCCCGATTATCAGCTTGAACTAATCTCACTCACAAAAATACCTACAGATACTCTGCATGTATTTAAGGGCTTCTGCATTCAAGACATTACTTATTTTTTCAAAAAATCCTAGAAAAGCAAGTTAAAAATAGCTTCCACAACCTTTGCTCTACCAAATTTAGCTTTAAAGTATTTGATCTTGATATTGCAATGAAGAGTTTAGACTTCTTTTTTTTATTGAAACAAAGTTATTTCTTTATTGATTTTAAAGTGGTCAAGCTATAATTAAAATTACTTTCAGCATTTTCCTTGTAGTTCTGTACCTCATTAGTGAAGTATTGAGCCAATACTAGAACTATCAAGTTGAATTATATGATTGTGTATTTTATGTAGAAAAACGTTATATTTTAATTAAATGAATTTTTGTGGTGCCATAGCTCACATGCTTGCTGAACAGAAGAGGATAGCAAAGGAGAGAGCAAAGGAACAGCGACAATATGTAAGAAGCAGTACTTTGTTTTTTGATTACTGAAGGTCTAGTTCATCAAGTGACACAGCTGTTTGTGAGCTGATGTATTGCTGACCATGCAAAAAATGAAAAGTATGAGTAAATATTTTGAATTAATGGAAAAGTTTGAGGTTCTTGATCATTACTGCACACAAGGATCAATTTAAGATGAGTTGTTTATAGCAGCACTTCAGAGTTTTGATTATTTTAGGCCAAAATGAGAAATGCATTTTGTAATTAAATGTGTGGAAGAGCATATATATTTTGTAGAACTTTATAAAAATGAGAGTTGACCACAGCTCAGTATTGACAAGCAGTATTTGCTGACTCTGCAAAAAAGAAAGCTCACATTAAAAGTATTTTTTATTAATTGGAGTTTTTCACAGTTCCTAAAAAGTAACCAAGCCTTTGTCAGGCACCAAGGTGAAGGTTGATCTTCCATGGCTAGAGATGTGAACTTGGTTAGCATAATAATAACACTGATTTGTATGTCAAAGGCATGGAGGGTTTGTGTCAATGCTAAGTCAACCTTCGCCTTGATATCAGACAAAGGCTAGCTAGGTTACTTTTCAGGACCTGTGTAAAGGTCTGTTATAACATTGTCTTGGAGACAATTTAGAAATAAGTCAGCCTTGTAAAATTAGCTGTGAGAATATGGAGACTGTGATAATTGTAAACACGACACAGTTGTAGAACATGAAATAAGTACAGAAGGAACACAAGATGAAGCTGAGTGTTTCTTGCTTCTGGAGTGCTCCACAACTTGTGGAGTGCTTATATCACAGTCTGTAGCCATTTTATATGGTTTTTCTAAAATGCTGGTAGGAATTGAAATGAATGACCTTAACCTCTGGTAAGTAAACACTACTTTTGCCATCTCTTAGGGAGGCAGCAGGAAGTGCTGACTTGCAACTGGGAGGTTCCAAGTTTGAGTCCTCTGCCCGCTGGCTGTGCTGGTGCAAATAGTCTTCTGGCCAGCCTCACTGCCAGTTGGGGTTTTTAACCCTTCAAGTTATATTTGATTATCATTTATCAATTAGTGCTGATAACATAGCACCAAAAAGCCCCTTGTGGGGAGTTGTCATTAGAAAGTATTTTACTTTTTTGTTTAACCAATCAGATTAATTATTTATGCCTTCTTTTAGAATGCATTTTATATACTATTAATAGTTAGATTCTAACTTTTTTTGTTGTAGTTTTTATGTTTTATTAGTTATAGCAGTTACCTTTTAGAATCTTCAGTTGCATGCTGTAATTTAGACTTATTTGAGTGGTTAAACTTTCAGGGGGGGTTCAAGGTTTCTCCAACCAAAAAAGTTGAAGCTTTGAACCAATTAAAATGAAACTTGCAGTACCTGTAGTCTAATTACATGTACAAATGCATCTGTTTATGTTAATTGGATGATGTTATCACCTATAATTTATGCTAAAAGTTATATTATATATTTAATATATAAAACCCAGATCATCATCCACTGAGTTTTCTAAAATAATTAACATTGAATTAGTCTAAGTACATCTTGGGGCCTCTATGTTTACTTTGTAATTTGTAATTTTTTCAGGACAAGCTACAGCGACAGGAACAGATTCGGATTGAAAAGGAACAAAGAGCACAGCAGGTTATAGAAGTGAGTTGTCTTCAGTTGTTTCCTTTTTATTGTTATTTTTATTTAGCAAGACATGTAATATAAATGGCGTACAATTTATTGAATGAAATAATGTTATTCTCCAACAAGTAAAACTTTTCAACTACTGAAGATGATCAATTCATGCTAATTTGTTTACAAATTGTGTTTCACCACAGTTCAACAACAAAACTGTCGGTTTCACTTCAGTTATCAATTTGGTAGCCAGTGTCCTCCACAGATTCATCAGCCCATTGCAGCACAGTCTTAGAGCGACAGTCTTGCAATTTTTTGGCCATACTTAAGTTGCTTAGATGCTTGCATTATGCCTCTAGGTTTTAACAGATCAAAGCAGTTGCACTTTCTTTTCTGGCTTTTGCTTGAAAAAGAGTTCAAAATATGCTGTTGTTTCCATTTGAAAAAAAAAATAGTAGAAAGTCACAGCACATCGAAAGACATGTTTCACAAACACCTTTATTAGTTACTGACCAAGGGACAGAAACGCCTTGTTTGTTTTTTATATCAAACCAGAAATTGGTTGCAAAAGGCACACAGGATAATTTGCCAGTTTGGCTGTTGACCTGAATGAGTTCACATGTTTGATGTAAATGAAAATGTTTCTGTGTCTTGCACACTGAAAACTCGCTTTGGAAAAATTTGTTGGTAAGTAACTTTTGTACTTGCATAATAATTTAAAAAAAAAAGATTTTGAAAACATGCTCACATTTTGCAAGTTTGCTATTGGTTAAATCGAGCCCTGACCATTTCCCAAGGTGTTTGCTAATAACATGTTTGACTGTAGTTGTGATGTCATAATTATATTTAAAAAATCAAAAATATGTTGTCAGTCTGATTGCAAAATAATAAAATTAATTGTTCATTCTTCAAAGTCACGACGTAGGAAGAAGGAAGACCTGGCAAATGCTAAATATGAAGAAGCAATGAAGAAAGCAAAGGTAATTGCTTATCAGATGGCATGTTTTCACTAGTTTCATTCATATAATGCTACAGGATGAATAGAGTTAGCAAGTTGCTAACCTTGGCCCATAATAGGCACATGTGCTCGCCTTCAAAGTAAAATATGGAAGATGGGGCAACTGCAGATGTTGATGCTGTATAAAAATTCAAACTTACACTTGCACAGTCAGTTGTGTTAACAAAATTAATAATTAAAAGTAATTATGCAGCATACTTTCTTGTTTAAAACCAGATTTTATCCTGATATTGTTGTAAATTTAAATTCAGATTACATTTGTTGTCTGTCCAGGAACGAGAGCTCAAGAGACAGCAATCTTTGCTACTAAAGCAGCAGGTATGTGTACCATGAACCCTCTTCCTCTAACCAACAAACCAACCAAAGCAGTCTGTTAACAACTATTGATCAACCAACCAACCAATCTGTTAACAACTATTGATCAACCAACCAACCAATCTGTTAACAACTATTGATCAATAAACCAACCAAAGCAATCTGTTAACAACTATTGATCAACCAACCAACTAATCTGTTAACAACTATTGATCAACCAATCAACCAACCAAAGCAATCTGTTAACAACTATTGATCAACCAACCAACCAATCTGTTAACAACTATTGATCAACTAATCTGTTAACAACTATTGATCAACCAATCAACCAATCTGTTAACAACTATTGATCAACCAACCAACCAATCTGTTAACAACTATTGATCAACCAACCAACCAATCTATCAGTCAGTCTGTCAGTCATTTATCCTTCCAATCAATCAATGACAATCAATCAATCAACCAACCAAGTGCTGGGAAACGAGTTTTGAAAAAAACTGTTTTTCTGCATGGGCGAATAGGCTGAAAATGTTTTGTTGATCCATGACTGTGTCTACTCTGATGAAGGGCTAACGCTTGAAACGCCAGCTTTCAACCTAACCCAAAGGCGAAAAGCGTACCACATCAACTTTTGTTGATCAATGAAACACAATCAACCAACCAACCAACCAATCAATCAATCAATCATTCAATCATTCAGTCATTCAGTCATTCAATCAACCAATCAATCAATCAACCAATCAATCATTCAATCAATCAATCAATCAATCAACCAATCAATTAATCAATCAATCAATCAGTTAATCAATCAATCAATCAATCAACCAGTTAATTAATCAACCAACCAACCATTCAATCAATCAGTCAGTTTGTCGATCAATTAATCTATCAACTATTATTTTTATCAATTATACAACAGTAAATCAATAAATCAATATAATTTAATGTATTAATACATGAAAATGTTTCAAACTCCTTTCAATCAGTCAAAAGACATATGATCTCTCTAGACCCTTCAGACTGCTCAAAAAGACAAAAAAAGCAAAAAAGCAAGATTAAATGGCAATATGTTATGTGATGATTAAATTTTTGAGTTGATTTTTTTATTTCAGTTCCAAATGGCATAGCTTATCTAGCAGGTTTTTTCCAAGACATTCTGAGAGAACAAATTTGCCAGTGCAGATACCTTATAGAACTTTTTTTTTCAAAAACAAATGTTTCTCTGGAGTATCTTGTTAAACACTGCTGACTTTTAATTATCTTTTTGAAGTTATTGTCTGTGTTCCAAAATATTGATTTGTCCAATTTTGAGAACATATAATGTGATAGATTTTCAGGTACTTCCCATGGGTTTTCATTACTCATTCACAACAAATTTAAGTTTAATGAGAAAACCTTGATGTTTGAAAGTGCATTCATAAATTGGTAGCTACTGACATTGTTAAGTAGCATTGGAACTGTTATCTGTTGCTTGACCTCCTCAGGAGAAGGATAAGAAGAAACAGACCCAGCAGATGATTCGAGCTATTGAGTCTCAGAGAAAAGCAGAGGTAATATTGATTTAATTGGCCAGTAAAAATGAGGAAAGACTGGATTTGAGTTTCAACCATGTCACAAGAGCAGACCTGTCAATTCACACACTTTGGGCATGTGCCACACTCCTTAAAGCAATTTCACACACTCACACATCAGGCAATTATAATCACACACCTGAGCTTTGAACAGAAAATTTAATAACAAAGTTAGTCTTCATTTGTAAAAGTAGTCATCAGAACTATGAATTCTCTACTGTTTCTTGATAAACTCATCAGTTTGAAAGCTCAAAATTAAAAACAAAAATCATGAAATGCCAGTGCATCAGTCTGAAAAGAAGTGTGCCGAAGACAGCTGCAGATATTTTGAGAATACATGCAAACCTGGGATATGGACAAATATGGACAAACTGATCAAGTCTCTCAAACACTCTAAAAATGCAGGCAAATGTATTTCCTGGAGCCAAAATTTTCTGGGGATGAATACCTCCAGACTCTCTAAAATTATCACATGCCCATCTTTCGTTTAACCTTGGCATCTCTGCAAGAGAGACAACATCAAAATTTGGTAGAGTTTTATTGGATAATATTTTGTATCATGAACTTTCTAAAATAACCAAAATTAGAGACAGCTGTTTCATCAAACAATATTTAAGTCTCTTAATGATTTTTGAAATGCCACCACATATTGTTAATATCCTATCAAATGCATTCACACATAGTAAACTTACCAATTTCAACCCTTTCAACCCCAAACATGACATATGGGGTGTTGCAGAATTATCCTGAACTGTATCCAAACTTCCCTTTAAAACAGCTTGAGAAAAATCTGCTTTTCACATTAGATAGCTTGCTGTGAGTGATCAATTTCTTTATTCTCACAATCAAACAACTTATTTTGTATTGATAATGTAAGGAGAAAATAGATGTTGATAAACTGACAGCCTTACTGGCTAATTCACGAAATTGGAGTTGCATGACTGGTTGTACTATGATGTACATGTGGAGCTCTAGCAATTTTGTAGTTGTATCCACTTTTCTTTTTTTCTTGGATTCCCTCTCATTTTCCTTCTCAATTAGAATCGCAAAGGGACAACCATGGTGATGGTGGAGGGGAAAAGGGGGGATGGATGCAGATTCACTGCAGAATATGAGTTACACCATAAGTTCAAGTTCCACACATTGATCAAATTCCTTCTACTCTATACTTGTAAAGGACTCTTTTATGGCTTTTTGAAAGCTCAAATGTTTATTCACAAGAAAAAATAGTTTTAATCTTAAAATATCTACAAACAGCCACTTCCAGAAACCAATCTAAGTTTTTAAAGAGAAAAAACTGATATGGATATAAGTCTTTGTTTAGGTTGTGATTAATTTGGATTGTGAATGTACTGGTAGGTATTTTTGTTCAGTTATGGATCATCTTGATTAATCTACGTGGTAGAACAAAAAGTGATAAATTGATTTTAAATTTATATCTAACCTTGGCAGAAGTGATTAATCAAAAAAGATTTTTGTGGTAGATTATGATGTTTTCTTAAACTTCTTTGGGTAAACAACAACAAAAAAATTAACTTTGAAAAAAGATCCACTGATTCAGCCATGAAAGAACCTCTTAGCTTTTTACATGTAGTCTTGATCCAGCTGGAATGACATCACCAAACACCTTCATCACCTGCTTCACACTAAACCTGAGAGTAATTTCGACACTCCAACTGTGTTTGAAAGATAACTATTACCTACAGTATATGGAAACAAATTCAATTCTGGTACCTGAAGACTGTAAAATCACAATCCCTTGCTTTGATTTCTGTGCTTTTAAAATGAAACTTAAAACATCTTTTTAAAACAGTGTATAAGTTAATCATCCTGAATTATATATTTTTCATTTTTATTTGACACAAGTTTTTTTGGTAAAATGTGTTTTAATGAAATGTTTACTGTTAATTATTCTTTTTAATTGTTCTTAATTAGGAGCGTGAGCGGCAGAAGGAGGAGAAGAGGATGGAGAAAAGACGAGCTAAAGAGAGAAAAATGGTAATTTTAGTGACACACTAAAAATCAGTTTGTTATCCAAGGAAGGTTGTCCTCAAACCCTCCAAGTCAGGACATATGTGCAGTGCATGTAGCGTGTCTCCATACATAACTTTCTTCTCAAACAAGATAGAAAGAATACACAATTGATCTTTGATTGTTTGCTGTGTATAAATCATATCCTTACTTCTAATATAACAGAGTAACTTGTTTTGTACTGATATGTGAGGAGATTAGAGATGTTGATAATTAAAATGAGCTTGAACGATCAGTCATTGTAAAGTCTATTTTCTGATGTAATAACTATTTTTAGTTACTAACTTGCTGATAGTACCATCATTCACAAATTTTATTTTTACCACTTAAAAGTAAAGTTCATATCTCTTTGGCCCCATTCAATACCCAGATGTTTATTAAGCCACTAATTCTTCATTCAGGGGTTTTGAGCAATACAACAAGATGAGAAAATAGATAAAAAATCGATTGCTACAGCTTTTCCCCGTTGTTTTTAATTTTCTTTAGGAGCAAAAGAGAAGAGAGATGATCCTAGCTCGAGAACTCAAGAAACCAGTTGAAGATATGGTCCTACGTGATACAAAGGTATGGCAAAGGCATTTTGTAATAGGGGAGGGGAATTCCATATTTTCTGCTCTATTGGCAAACTTTTTGGAGCACTGTATTCCATAAACACCTCCACCAACCTTTTTAATTTGAATAAATCATATTTAGAAACACCAGATATTGAAGATTCCACAAATTTGCAGACAGGAGCTTACTGGCTGATTTAAATCATACCACGTTTGTGTTTACTTGCAGCCACTTCCAGAATTGCCAAGAGTGAAAAACATTAAAGTTCCTGGGTGTGCCTTTGCTGATCTTCTAATGGTCCAGGAGTTTGTATACAACTTTGGGGAAGCTCTGGACATTGGTGAGGGCACCTCTTGATCTCATTACTGCTGAATAATATATGAGAGAGAGAAGTATAAGGAACTAGAGGCTACATATATCAACTCAGGTTATGTACTTTATTTAGATTGCAGGGGCTCATGCATCTCCTTGAAAATGCCATGAATTTAATTTCTGTTTTCATGGGGTTTTGAAGAGTACTTTAAATTCAAAACTTGGCTAATAAAAACTCCTTGACAATGAATTTTTGCTCTGAGGAAAGTTATTAATAGATATTGGCAAATTGCAATGCAAAAATATTTGTTTGATTTTTGACTGGTGAAAATAATATTTTTACAAATTAGTGCAGTGAGAGAAAATAAAAGTCAGTTTGAAGAGGTTTTCACAAAACTTTTAACTGTTTTTTAAAATTTTGAGAAGTGCTCCGAAATCTTTGAAAAAGTATCCAGAAATCTTTTGTGCACACTTATTTTTATGAATTTTGCAGTTGGTGTATTTTGCAGAACACTGGTGATGATGTTGAGTATTGCTTGATTGCTTTGGTTTGATAGATCCTGCCAGTGAGATACTGAATATGAAAGACATGCAAGCATCCCTCCTAAATGAGAGTAGTGACAATGTCCTTATCCCCTTGTGTCAGAGCTTGTTGAGTGCAGCTTTGCAGGACCCAGGAGTTGATGGGCCTGAGGTAGGTAGACATATTTGATGCCTGTACTAGTTGTAGTTATGTGACATCATGTCCGCTTGGCTTATCATGCACATGGAGGGCAAACAACCAATAATAAAACCAGAGCAAAGAAGCGAAAATTAAGCTGTCAAATCCTGAACAAAAATGCCACTCTCTTTTGCTGTTCTTGGCAGTTCTTGAGTATGTGTGTTTGCTGAATGGCATTGATATTGGAAACAGGAAGTGAGCCCGCGTATCAAAAAGTCAGGTGATTGCAGCCCAAGAATACTAAAGGTTACTGGTTCATGGGTGGATAAAGCCTCTGTAAGTGTCATGCAGGCATTCTGGTGGCCCTAAAATTCCTAAAAATCCCTAAATATTTTTACTTGCCCTAAAAAGCCCTACTTTTTCAGCATTTTTTTAGAGTTTTCCCTAAAAAATCCTACTTTTTAAAATTTTTATGATGGTTGAATGCAACTGGTGTTATTGAAAGTGCTTGACATGGAATCTGTTTCTGTTGTTTCTTCAACAACAGTGACGACAGTGCTTGGGCTTCAAGTCTCTGATGTTGATTGATCCATGTCAGGCATTTTCAAGATGAGAATTGCACTCTATATCTCTATTTGACTAGTTTTCATTTGAGTATGTTTCTGTTTGAATATCAGTGGTAGAAAGATAAGCAGAATTGTTTGTAGTTTTTCTAAATAAAAGCCCTAAATAGCCCTGTTTTCCTGCCATTTTTCTCTAAAAGTCCCTATTTTTCAGAGAAAAAGGCCCTAATTTTCCCCCTAAATTTTGTCACAAGTCAGCCAGAATGCCTG
>JANRMR010104291.1:0-13280 GCA_025434825.1 Bergia sp. 'catenularis' | reverse complement strand
AATATTTTCCATCTTCCCTCAAGAATAAAGACATGTTATTTGGAGATAACAACCTAGCTGTAAAGAAAAACAGAAAACTAGTTGTTAGACAAATATGGATGACAAATTCAATCAAGGATACATGACCCAACAACGGATATAATAAAGGATGCAGGACTGACAATGTTAACCATCTCGCCTCAAGGAACTAATAATCATAACTGTAAAATGTATGAACGAGGTAAGCCAACAAGTACTGTGAAAGAAATAGCTAAGACAGTATCAAACCAACATCTAGTAACTACAAAGCTAAAGCTGAAATTGAAGACGAGTGAAATAACCAACAAAGCAGTCAAGGATGACAACCAGCCAAGATTACAAAACAGATACCAGCTTACGTCTGTCAGAATACGGAAGAGAAAAGTGACAACACCAATAGTTTGGAATCTTACTGCCAGAGTATTAAACATATTTGGGTTTAATTGTGTTTCCAAGGAGACAGTAGGAAAGAAGGAAAGACAACACAAGCCATGAATATCACCCGAGACATTAATCAAAAAAAAGGCAGAAGAAGAGAAAGCTGCCTAACAAAAGTCATTAAAGAGTGCCAAAGGCTGTGTCTTAACAGCAGTATTCACTGGCCCATAAAGAAGTCTGGCAAAATATACATGTAGAAAGGGACAAGAGAAATTATACAGTACTGAAGATCCAGCTGAGAGGCACAAGAAAGCAGTAGTGCAAAGAAATATGAACAAGTTGTACACAACCAAGGAATCTGTAGGAAAGGATAATTAGTCTTGTATACAACGGCAAGATAATTAAGAAAGGAAATCTTTTAGCAAAGAAGCAGGATGAATTGAAAAGATGCAAAGTTTTTAGAGAAGTTGCTAAATAAACCAGCAGCCAGTGAGACAGCAGACATACCACCAGTAGAAAGTTTTCCAGCAAGCTACGAAGTAACTGTACATGTATAACAACGGAGTCCAGCAAGATGATCTTGAGAATAAAAAGAGGAAATGCAGCAAGAGCAGGGAACATGCCAACAGAAGCTGTAAAGGGAGACCTCATACATCAACATTCATGATGTAAATTATTACTGACAGAATATGGACTAAAAGAAAGTTCCCTAGGAATCAAAGGAAGAGTTTCTAACAAATTACTCTGGAATTGTTAATAATAGAGAAATATTGGAAAGGCAGACACTAGCAGTCGATAAGCAACTGATAGATGAATAAGCAGGCTTTCAACAAGAGACGTTTTGTGTGGGCCAAAGAGCAACAACATAAGTAATAATTGAGCAATCTTTATAATGAAATTTGTCACTTTACAACACCTTCATTGACTTCCAAAAAGCATTTGACAGCCTAGTCAAAAACAATAGAAAATGTATCAGGGCATTATGGCATAACAGTGAAGCAAATTGATCACACTTGCAGATAATTGAATGTCATGCAGCGCATGCAGGTTAGTACAACAAAGGAGCTTCACTGACAAGTCTGAATTCTGTTAGGCACAGTTCCTTATTAACCATCCCTGTTCTTACTGGCAATAGATTGGGTCAAAAATAACTGAAGAGAAAATAATGGTATCCAATGGACCTGGTGGGAGCAGATAGATGACCTGGATTTTGCTAATAACACTTATAACAGAATGCAAGAGAAAATTTCTCATCGATGTGAACGTCAAAAATCAACATCAATCTGAAAATTATAGAGCAAGGAACACTAGAGGATGTCAAGTTCTTTACTTATCTGGGTTGCACTGCTAGCACCATAGGTGGAACTAATTATGATCCATGTCAAGGCTAGAATTGGAAAGGTGGGGGAAGAATTTAACATCCTACTCGGAGTATAGAATCATGAGAAATATCAACAGCATCCAAACTGTGTATCCTTAACACAAATGTCAAATCAGTGTAGTGTAACTATACAGAGCAGAGACACAGCAGACTAGAAAGGCTATGGTAAAGGTTAAAGAAAGTCCAGGGTGCTTAAAGACAATTTTGAGAATTTTGTGGCTAAAACAATACAAAAACAATTTTATCTTTGTTCGTAAGATTTCAAAAGTTAGCCAATCAGTGCAAGCAGAAAGTTGTACGCAAAGGTGTGAAACCTTGACCTCTGTGTGGAAGAAATGTAAACAATGAAAGTAATGCCAAAAAATAATGTAACATAATAATACTACAAATTTATACCATAGTATGCTGCAAACCCTCAACAGTTCTTTATGGCCACACATGAAAACCTACCAACGAAAAATTTGTTTGTACACTGAAAAGAGGATGGAGTGCCAGAAGCTGTCGTGACTTCTGTAGGCAAAGGGAATTTGAAAAAGAACCTGGATACAAGAACTCTAGGAAAAAGTTATAGAGTGTGCAAGGTCAAAGCTGTAAACATACTTAAAACCTGAAAATTTCAGTCTTCTTTCAAGCTTCATCTCCCTGTTGGAGTTCACAGATATCTTGGGCCTCTTGTTACTGAATAAAAAGAAGCAAGACAAAGAACAATTAGAAATCTTACCAACAAAAATAGGACTCAAAATTAGCAAAAAGAATACCACAACAACATTATGGAGATAAAATCACCACTGACAACCCAATCTTGGTAGGATGAAAGCCCATCATAAAGAAAATTACTTGTTCACATGCCAGCGAAAAGATTAGCAGCGAGATACACAAAATGAACTCTGAATGAGCGGATATTCTTAAGTCTAATTGGGATTTTACATGTATGCTTAGCTCTATTTAGACTGGGCTTTTTTGGCGTTCCTGGGACTGGGGGGAGGGGGGAGGGGGGGCTGAAAGTGCCCGTGGCCTATATCTCCCAAAGTATCAAAGGTATTAATACTGAATTTGCCATGGTAAAACATTAAGTGAAAACAAATTTAATGATATATTGTTTTGTCAGCTATGACATAAATCCGCCATCCTGAAATTGTCTAGCGGCCATCTTGGATATTTTGACGACGTCAAAAAGTGTCCCAATTAAAGTAAAATGACTGGAAATTTGTTGGGTTGAATTGCAAAAAGCAAAATTCACCAACTCCAAACACATAAAATGAGCAAAGTTCGAATAACCAAAGATAATTCTGAAAACAGATGACAAAAAGGATGACCTGTCATTCAAAAAGGGTTGCTATGGAAATGGGGTAATTAGTGAACCAAGTTTGACACACTAAAATGTTCCTCGATAAATTTTAGGAAAAGTCACAAAATCCTGGCCTTGTACATGAAATGGTTTTTTCGCTAGAAAGGTTGAAAATTGGCGCAGGCACTTTCAGCCTCCCCCTCAGTCTGAATAGGGTTAAGATGTGCAGCTCCAGAGCTATGGACAACGTCAAAATTACAGGTTGTCAATTCCAAAGTTGAATATTTTCTTGTTTAAATTACGAAAGTGAGATATATAAATGTGCAATGACTGCGAAATCCAGCAAAATTTTCGACTTTATCATCAGCCATTTAATTATGAAGAATACAACTTGTTTAGAATATAATATGATACATGTAGTTGGGCAAAATTCACAACGAGGAGCCGTAGGGGAGGGCAGAGCATGAGCCAGTTAACACAACTGATAAAAGTGGAGCTCACTATTATTCCAAGGTCTATTCAAACAATGAGACTGCTGACTATGACAAGGCTCTAGCAAAGCTGAAAGCTTTTCTTTCATTTAGTGTAACAGCTAAAACTTCAACAAACCAAAATAGATTTTACGCCCTAAGCAATTATGTACAACACTAATTGCTAACTTATTTGTATTGATGTTGTAAAAAGATAGATGTTGATAAACTCGCTGGGGCTGAAATGGTTAAGAAAAAGAGAGGTTGACTCAAAAGCAGCTATAGTGAGGAAGAAATTAAGAGCCAACGCGTGTGGAGAAGAAATTCCAGAATCAGGTTCACAAGAAAACTGTTATTGGTTGTCAAAGCTACACAAAATGGGGGTGATGGGCTGAGTAATTACATGTAAGTATACAAATAGATAAGTCACAACTTTCTATAAAAAGTAAAGTTCTAAGAATTATAAAAAAATCAGTAGAACTAAATTTTTACAAAAATTCAACCTCAAATAATAAATAATTTGTAGGAAGCAAAGTAAAGGAGGGTCTGATGTCGTGATGACAAGCTTCCCTGGAATGTTTTGAAAATCTGGTTCTCAGGTTTTTGCCAACATTTAAAATTTAAAACTGCAGCCAGGAACTTGTAATTTCTCCGTGATTTTCAAATTCCCTCTTTAATAGGCAATAATTTCAGTTGCAGAAAGGTTAAAACAATTATTAAAACTAAATTCGCACAAACAAATTTTCATTTCTATTTTAAAAACATAACTTTCGAAATATGTATGTAATATCAGTATATGTATCAGCAAGAACGCGAGGAGCGAGTGAAAAATTGCCAAACTTTGGGCACAAATTTCAGTATGAAAGAAAGAGGCGCGTTTAGGCGCATTAAGCAAAATACATTTGCAGTATTCTGAAAGCAATGTTTGAACATTGTAGTGGTATAACTGCACAAGGTTATCTGGCAAATACTACCGTTCTGAACAACACTACGAATTCAAACTCGTGTCAAAATATCGTTCATTTCTCTTATGAGAATGTAGCAATAGAAACGCAAAGGATGAACCAAATAAAAAAACGCTTCGTTAAACAAGACTTAAACTTTGTATTGGTAAGAAAACTACGCAGATAAACTACAAGAATAAAGCAGGAAAAAAGTTTAACTTACCACTAAATTGCACCATATTCCCCATACGAGTGAACGTACTGTGCTATGTGGTTTCTCGTCAGTATGTGTTACCGGAGCCCAGAACTCATGGTATTGGTATAGGTAACAGCATGATTTGTAGTGGTATTTGGCATAAACACCACAAGTGATATTTCAAATTTGGAACAACTTTGAAATGTCATGAGTGATATTTATACCAAATACCTCTACAAATCATGCTATTGTTTGTTTATACTAATACCTGAGAAATTTCCGCAACGGCATCTGTTTATTTCGTCCGCGCATTTGAATGGTTTGTAATTTTCACATGTAGGTCTTTCAAAATTACGCTGAAATACCACTGCTCTCGACCAATCAGATTGTATAAATTTCTCAGGCAATGGTATAATTGTGGAAATCCAGTTTCATAGCTCACATAGCACAAAGAGCAATTAAGCAAATTGTTATGGAACATAGTTCAACGCAAATAGGCCCTTTGCAGCTTAATATCACACATGGTGTGTGACAAACTCCAAGAATGTGACAAACCCCAAGACAAAACTCCATAAACTAGGAAAAGGTGACATCACGCTTTTCTCACGCTTTTCTGGTCGATGGAGCTTTGTCTTGGAGGTTGTCACATTCTCTTGCGTTGTTTTGTGCATGTGAACTTTGGTTGCTGTGACGAGCGAACCCGCTGAACAAACGCTCAATGGTTGGCGTCGTGTAGGAAAGAGAGCTCAATAAGTTTACCTTTACACGAATTTCTAAAAAATTGACTACGTCTTCTAACATACTTAGGAATAACCAATCCACACTTCTATTTACTGCCCCATGTAGGCTAGCATTGTCAGCCGGGGCGTTATTCCTTAAAGGAGATTGGCAATAGTACCTGGTTGACCTGCGCGCGCGTTGCGTTTTTTTACAAAGCGTACAGCTCTCCTGAGAGGCTAATCAGCCAAATCGAAAAGTCTTGTTAGCTAATTGTAATCATTTAAGTACCGTAAAATCCCGTTTATGGCCTCTACATTAAATTCAAATTCGTAGTTGGGTCGGCTTTATTTCATTATGAATAGTCTCAGCGTTGGGGCTTATAACCGGATTAGAGGTGGGGGAGGGGGAGCAGCTTATAATCGGGATAGGGGGGGGGCAGATTATAACCGGGTAGAGGGGAAGGAAAGCGGCTTATTATCGGGGTAGAGGGTGGGGGAAACGGCTTATAAACCAGAATAAAGAGTGTTTCGACTTAAGCTAACAACTCGTCTGAGTCAGAGGCAAGGTAAACATCGACATAAGAGTTTCCCATATACTGATCTGATTGATATTATCGCATCGAACTTTGATTAAATGTAAAATGAGAGCTAAAAGACGATAAAATCCTAACTGCGAAACACGTGCGGCTCTAGTACCTTGGTAAAATAGAAAGACGATCTTACTACTGTTGGTGTCAGCCAACATATTAATTCAGCAAAATTCTGGCATAATTCAATTTTTAATCATAGAGATTTGTTCTTCTTTTTCAAGTGGGATAAATTCCAGAATTTGACAAAGCCCGAACCCGATATTGTGAAATAAGGCAAGAAGCCGCCCCTCCGTTGAATAACAAAACCAACGTGGCTTTTAATTCGGAATCTCTCATAATAAGAGTAGGAGATCTGCTTTTTAATTTCTAAAATTTCTAATTTCTCTTTAACTAAATTATCTACAGTGTATTATTTACTTCAATTATTTATCACGCTGATATCAGCTACAAAATGTACAAGACATTCAGGATCAAGAAAATCCTGCAGGTTTAGCCATATAAAAAATGGATACTTCTAGAGGATGTTACACAACTGCGCGTTGATATAATTTTTTCCGCTCGGTCTTTTGAAAACTGATATTTTGCACGGGTGAACGAAGGGAAAGAGGAGATAAAATTCGTTTTCCAAGCAGCCATGCAATGCTCTTTTTACTATTTAACAAATCTAAATATTTTAAAACAAACTAGAGAAATAAGCGGGCAAGATTGGTAAAACAAAAACATGAAAAAGAGCAGGAAAACGAAGAGTTTTGGTTAAATTTGTGTATCTTTTCCCTATTTTTAAATAGCCAGTTATTCTGGAATTCTGGAATAGCCAGTTATTCTCAATTTTTTTTATCGATATAATAAGACTGCAGAATCTTACGGAACTTGGTTTTATTTAACACATGTGCAAGCCTATATTTTCCAAATTAAGATCGAAAACTTAAAAATGAAAAGAAGCGCCATAATAATGGTGGCTGGGAAGGTCGTGCTGAAAGTCCCCCTACCTCGAATAGATAATGACAGATCACAAAGAATCCTGGTTCAAAACACCATGCGAAAACCAGATTTGACAAGACAGTAAACAACCAGCAACAACACCAAACGTATCGCTTGTGAAAACAAAAGTAACATTATAGCTAAGAGTACTACACAAGGCCCAGAGCCAAACACCACAATTTCAATCCACATAAACACCGTTTTATAGGTAATCTCCCGTGCACTCGGTACCAAGTCAGATGAGGTAGCCGCAGCGTAACCAAGGTTTATGGTGCCTATTACAACCAAAGTTGTCAAGGAAACGGTTGCTAAAAAATTGGCTTTTGGGTGTCTGTACGGCCTCCTACTCATGTGATGAACCAAAATTAACAAACATGCGAGACACAGAAGAATTTGACGAAGAAACATATCAGTGATGAAGGTGTGTAACAATATCAACACAAATCGCCGACCAATCAAAACGCTTTCCCAGTAAATCGTTCCAGAATCGTTTTTGCTGGGCTCACGGAATGGAGCGCTCAGAGATTGGAGAACTGAGGAAGTCAACTCATTACGCGGTTGGACATTCTCCAGGAGTCGACTCTCTTCAGTAATTCCTGGTTCTTCTGGGCTTGAGATCGTTCTTGTTGGAGGTTTACAGATGATGTATTTTAGACTGCTAAATGCTTGGCTTAAAACCCAAGGTAAAGGAAGGACGAACGCACAAAGAAAACTGCGAGCCGATACTGAGCCCTTATGTAGCAAACGTGTTCCCCGAAACAGGACCACTACAAATGGCACAACGAACATTACGATAAACAAGGCTGATAAACCTTGCCACCATTGAAAACAGAGCTGAGTGCCATCATAGAACCATCGAGAGTGCGACTTAACAGTTACACAGTTTAGAAGTTTAAGTGACGTACTGGCAAGTACTGCGTATCCCAGTAAGAACACTTCCACTGTTGCTGCTAAGTAGCGGCCTCCAGAGGGACGTGGGGAGGACCTGACTTGAGCCCACAGGACATGCACTGTATACATCAGCGGAAAAATAAGCAGTATCACTGGGACTAGTAAAGCTTCAAATAACGTTTTTGTCAGAGCTGTAAGACCTGAAAGAGGGCACACGACACCAGTGTTAAAGCTTGCGATCTTGAAATTAAACAGTTCTACTAGCGGAATGATAATATGGCTTCTCAAAAGAGTTTTTGTGTTGGTAGAAACTAACAGTAATCCAGCTATTTGGTAGAAGTAGAACACAATTTTCAGGTATCCTGAGTCCCGCGCACAATCACTCGGTACTATACAGTGGAATCATCTGATAAAAACCACAGAATCTGCACTTTTAAATATTGAAGAATTGAAGACTTCCACAAAAGATAAATAGTGAACAAAATTGCACAAGATATTGAAAGCGGCCAGAACCAATAATCTTTACACTCTAAGCTAGCTCGGCATTCTCCGGAGAATAACGTCTGAGAGTAGCCGTCGATACACTTTCCACAGAGCGTTCCTTCCCTGTTTCCCTGGCAACCAGTATGGTAAGCGTTATTATTGTTAAAAAATGGGCAGCTATAGTTACGAAATGGACAACAGTATCCGATGGGACAGTAACTGAACTCTACCACGTCCTGATCCAAGTGATAAAAACCCCAGTAATTGGGCTTAGCGGCAATGTTGTGCGAGCAGTTTGCACCAAAAGGGCAGGGATGACATTGTAGATTATTTTTCAAGGTAAACCCATCGCTGTAGCCTCGTTTGAGACTGTATGACTGTGTTGGACAGACGTTACATTGTAATATATAGGTCAAATCCCGTGTCAAGGTGGCCGAGTATGGCATCTTCTCCCAGAAAGAAAGATTACGAAGTTCTATTTTCGTGCCGGTAGGACACACTGCGGATGTCGAATTATCAATTTCAACTGATCGAGCACTTTTCACCAACAGAAAAGCATCAATATTCCCAAACTCTTCCAACTTCATAACTGATCTTGAAATTTTCAAAGATCCAGTGTTGGCAAAGGAAATGAATCTATTTTTTATAAGTCTACGTCCCTGAGTGTGAATTTCATTTTTAGTTTGTAGGAAGCAAGTCTTATAAATTTCCACAAACGTGGCCTTTTCTTGAAAGTTCAAGCAAGAGCTGTCAAAAAATCCAAAGTTGTCCTTGAAAGTGCAATCGGATATTGAGACGTTTCCGAAATGTATCAGAATGGCACCATCTACCCCAGAAATATTATCACTAACGTTAGGTTTCTTGAAGGTAATAACTTTGTTTTCGTTTACTTTCTGCTGAAGAAATAGTAAGTTCGCGTTTGTACGAGAGTAACGATGACCTCCATACACTTTCTGTTGCTTTTGGAGAAACTCCTCTTCTTTCATAAACACCCTGCTTGATGGCACAGACGCTGGCGTAATACTAAGTAGACCCATAGCACATCTGTTTTCGATAATTGTTACATTTTGCATCAAAAACTGCGCTTCCACCAGTTCAGGAAATTTGAGACTTATCATTTCCTTTTTACGAATTGTGTTACCACACGTATTTCCAACAAACGAAGAGTTTAAAATGAAAACACGAGATGGCTCCGCTGAAGCATGAATCGAGAATGAAAACTCTCGATTATGAATGAAGTCCGAATTGGAAACGACCATTTCCAAACTTAAAAATGAGAAAAAAACACCATTTTCTCCATTGGTCATAAATGTGAAGCCATCGATTCGGATGTTTCCGAAATCTGCCTGTAGCAACAAAACGGCCATATCATATAAAGGAGGTACTTCCGAATGCCCAGTGTCGGCTAAACTGGAATTCGTTAAGGTAAAATTTACAGTACTAGTTTCAAAAAGTCCAACGATTTTACCAGACGCAACAAATGTGCACGAGTTTATTAAAATATTTGCAGAAGACCTCTCGCCTATTAGAGCTAACAACACCACTTGACTGTATCCTGTTGATCCACTTTTGTTGTTGTTAATAAAATGTGTGTGTAGTATCTTTAAGGTAAAATTGTTGTGTTGAATCAGCTCAAAAACGCGTGACTGATCACTCACCGTGTTGTTGACAAACTCGCTTTGTAAAAGATAGAAAGATCGTGAAGAAGCCTCAACTGCAGATCTTGCATGACTTTCGTCCATTTTCAATTTTGGCGATGATTTGTTTCGATTTACCACAGCACCCTGGGATAAAAGCATCGTGCGATAAGTGTTATACGAGTTGTATTTCTTATCAAACAAAAAACCAAAAAATAAAAAAGCCCCAAAGTTGTTATCTCTTGCAGATACCTCGCTGAGTTGTACAGTTACCTCAGGACGGCTGTCAATCGAGGGAATTACCGTAACCATTGTTTTGTCAAACGAAACCGAATTACTGATAATTCTGCTTCTCGTAAGGGTAAGATTGACCAAGCTATTAGATACAAAAATATATATCAGTGGCGCAAAGTTTCTAACAAATGAACAGTTTTCGAATAATACCTTTCCCTGAGAGTTTCGGTAGTAACGAACATCAAAGACGCAGTTTTCCTCAACCTCAGTAAAAGTGCAGTTTATCACATTAATGGAGGAATCCACAACTCTGATTGTCGAGTTTGTAAATGTAAAACCAGTCATGGAAACCAACATATTTCTATTAGAACCTTGAATGAAGAATGTACTTCTCTCATCACATCTGATGAACACTTCAGTGATATAACTTTCAAATCTTACGCTTTTGTTGACGTAAATACCATTGTATGGCACAATCTTTGAAGGTGTACAAGGGTAGGGGTTGGTCTGTGTCTCGGTTCCGTCCACAAAGATGACGTCACCAATGTTAGCCTGTTCCACTGCCCTTGAGAAGGTCTTGCAAGGTCTGTCTGAGGTTCGGCCGCAGTCTGACATGCTGTCGTTACCACTGTATCGAGATAGGTAAACTGAGCCATCTTGTGCCGCGAAGGAAACTGATGAGAAATTTAATTGTTTTAATCATTACCCATTGATTAAGACTTCTAAACGACAACAGACGAGAATGAATATGTCTTCAAAATCAAGCCAATAACGGAGGAATATAGTGATTTTTAATTAAAAAATAATTTACTTTATGAGTGTTGTGGTTTTAGTGATTTAAAAAGTTTTTAAATTGTTATTGTTATTTTTATTATTTATATTATAAATATTATTATTATTAATATAAATATTATCATCATCATCATCATCGTCATCATCATTATCATTATCATGAACATTATTATGGTTATCATTATCATTATTATTATTATTATTATTATTATTATATTTAAGGCACATAACTATGCATTTGGTTTACCTACAAGAATGAACAAGTGGAGTTACACTATGTTCCGAGTCATATAGTTAGCCGTGTGTCTGGCCCTAGTAGTTAACAAATTCACAACAATTCCTTATTTTTCTTGAATAAGTGAACTCAACAAGCAAGAAAACAAATACATTTTTCTGTCGTCAGTTATCTGGCTCTATCAATTCAAAGGGGCATTTGATAATTATTTTCTCGTGTCCTACCACGTCACTCCGTGTTCTATTCTTGCATAGAGCCACGCGCGACTCTGTTTTATTCCTTTATTAGATGAGTAGTTTTCAGTACTGATATGCACATTGATTATATTTTCTAAAACTGGTTAATTGCACTTTGAGATAAGAAAGCGGCTCCCAGGCTTGAGTGACTTTTGATCAAAAATAAAATTGCGTGACATACAGCCAATTAACCATATTTTACTGCATCCGTAAATGGTAATTGGTATGTCCAGTGACTTCGCCAAATTCTGTTGCTCATGATCACTTCTATTTTGGCGATTATAACAACAACAACAACAACAACAACTTTATTTCCCTTTTTTTGGTTACAATCAGAAAAAGTAATTTTACATGAATAACACATTGAATAAATATTGAAGGCTTTTGGCTTCCTAAAATAACTATAAAGTTAGAGGACTAGGAAGCCAAATTACATTGAATAAATTAAAGTATTCGCTCTGCTTTTCCTTACCTTCCTGTAATTCTCTCGATCGATCTGGCATGATCAAAAGTAATTAGTGAATTATTGAGCACATTAAACCCAGCATTATTAAAAGCGGAAGTGATGCGGAAGTCCATGCAAAAGTTGCATAACTTTTACTGATAAATCCGAGATCTCTACATTTTCTCTTCAGTACTAACATCGTATTTATAAAATTTAATGGTGGCTCTAGCATTCTCTGTAATATCCCAAGAATAAGCGAGAGTAAAGAAGTTGTCTTTGAACGACTCTCAGACGACAGTTATTGATTTGTTTCAGCTTGGTGCACGACTCACACCACAGTTTGTGAAGTCAAAAATACGACTGTAGTTCATATAACAACAAAAGCTTTGCCACTCACCACATAGACCTTGTGCCCAAATTAAGTAAAGTAATATCATGGCTGATACATATTTAAAGCATCTCGACTTGTCATCCACGTTGGCCTCGAAAGTTCTTCCAAGTGACTGACTGAGCCTTTGAAGGCGCGGCTCATTGCGTTTCGTACGGTGACGTCAGCAATATTCTTTGTTCATTGTGACTAATGATGTAAATAATTTCTGGCAAAAGAGTGACGGTATTGGCCCATAGAGGCCTCTGTAATATGCCTATATATCGTTAGCCTTTCTCCGCAGCACTAACGATACTGGCCCGTTGTGATCTATGTAATACGCCTGTATATCGTTAACCTTTTTTCTTAGCACTGACGATACTGGCCCGTTGGGACCTATGTAATATGCTTGTATATCGTTAGCCTTTCTCCGCAGCACTGACGATACTGGCCCGTTGAGACCTATGTAATACTGTATGCCTGTATATCGTTAGCCTTTCTCCGCAGCACTGACGGTATTGGCCCGTTGGGACCTATGTAATATGCCTGTATATCGTTAGCCTTTCTCCGCAGCACTGACGGTACTGGCCCGTTGGGACCTATGTAATACTGTATGCCTGTATATCGTTAGCCTTTCTCCGCAGCACTGACGGTACTGGCCCATAGTGATCTATGTAATATGCCTGTATATCGTTAGCCTTCCTTCGCAGCACTGCTGACGGTACCACAGGCAGCCCAAGCGTGAAAATGATTGAAAACAACTAAGATCGATTACCTTATACAGCACTATAGCTTCTTCCCTGGACGAAGACAAGCATAAAAAAATTATTAGCAAAATCTTAATTATAAAAATAAAACGTAAAAGAAAATCTATTCGAGTGACAGTCACTTCATTTTTCCTGAAAGGCTAGTCACGCAGACCGAAAAGTCGTACTAGTTAACTGTGAAAATCTTAGTACCAGGGAGGGTAGGCTTATAACCCGGGAAGAGGGGAG